>JAYMSL010001495.1:0-17028 GCA_036897195.1 Plantago coronopus
CCCGATTTGCCGAGCCATAAGAGGGGCACCTGGACTGATTTACACTCGGTTATGTTTTAGGATTATCGAAATTTTTTAATTCAGGAATAGTAACCGAAGTTTTGAGTAGGTAAAAGAAGAGTATATTCATTAACCTTAACCGAATACCAAATACAAATTTCACTGTTATACTCGGTTAGGGGGCCCAGCCCCCTAACCGAGTGCCAAACACTCTGAATCTCCTATAACTTGGCCTCAGAAACCCTGTTAGAGTATACATTTTTTCCTCCAAATTGAGTGGCACTCCCCCAAAAAAATATTCGACACATTGTTGGGCTAGCTCGAAGGCTAGTGGCTGAACTAAAGGCATCGAGCTTAGCCATGAGTAGAGCAACCGAATTCGGATTACATGACAAAATAATACTAAATCATCCGCAAAACAAATATTGATCAGCTGAACCCAAACACACTTATAATGAAAATTGAAATATGGGTTATGAATCACCTGCTTGAGCTTACAACGAAGATCGTCCATAATCAAAGACTCAAAGTAGACAAGAGTGGGGATGGGGCACCCTGGGAAGGTCTTGCTTGGCAACTAGCAACCCACTAGCTATCCATACAATTGATGGAGTATCGGTAAGAAACAGTTGTCACACGGAGCATAATTCATTGGATGAACCTCACAAGGAAGTTCAACACCCTTAGGATCTCGGCCGATGCAGATATTCCACCGAGTCATAAGCTTTGTGAATGTCCACTTGGATCATACACTCGAGGGAAACACCTTTGCACGAATACCCTTTAATTTTTCTTTTTCTTTTTTGCTCATTGTATGTCAATTCATCTTTTTGAGTCATTAAGGTTATGTTTTTTTTTTCAGTTAAGAATTTATGAACTTAACTGAACTGAAGTTAACTGAAATTACAAATTCGAACAAACTAAAGTTGAAGTTAACTGAACTGAACGAAATTAAATTTATGTTGAAAATAACATAACTTAGTGAGTGTTTGCCATTGATTTTCAGAAAAAAATTTAACATGCTTTTGCTTAAAGCGGTAGGGGTGAGCATCGGTCCAGAACCGAACAGAAACCGAAAAAACCGAGAACCGAAATTCCCAATTTCTGCGGACCGAAGTAAATTCGGTTCGGTTTCGGTTTTTTTCGGTTTAACTGATTTCAGAAAAGAAAAAAAAAATCCCTAAGATAAACCCATTCATCTCTTTCTTCGTTTCTCTGCTTTTTTCCTTTCTTCTTGCTTCTTTTTCTGTCTTCTTCTTTGTTCTTTTGTAATCTGAGCTTGCAGCCTTGCACGACTCATCCTTGCATTCGAGAACGAGTAGGAGCAGATTCCAGCCTTGCACCGTTGCACGACTAATCTGAGCTTGCACGACTCATCCGCCATTGCCTCGTCAATTCGGGGAGAGAGGAGCAGATAGAGGAGCAGGCGAGGAGAAGGCCGACGGGGAGAGAGAGGGAGATAGAGGAGCAGGCGAGGAGACGGAGGCGGGGAGAGAGGAGCAGGCGAAGAGACGGCGATGGGGAGAGAGGCGCAGTCGCGCATATTGGAAAGAGAGCAGATGGAGATTCAGATCTAGACCTGAGAAGAAACTGATACGTGGAGTGGTAGGAGTAAAATAATAAATTTTAAAAATATATTGTGAAATGTAGGGAGTAAAATAATAAATTTTAAAAATATATAATAAGTGGTCGGTTCTCGGTTTTAACCGAAAACCGGCGGTTGAAAACCGGCGGTTGAAAACCGAACCGAAACGAGAACCGAAAATGAAGAAATCTGTGGATCGAGAACCGAACCGATTTTCTTAAATCGGCTCGGTTCGGTTCGGTTCTCGGTCGGTTTTTCGGTTCGGTCCGTATATGCTCAGCCCTATAAAGCGGTATAAAAGTGATTTTGATAAAAAGTTGTAGTAGGTGTTTGCTAACTAAGAAAAAAAGCAGCATGGAGTCTTTAATCAAGAAAAAACAAGCCTTGAGCTGCTCTTAAAAAAACAGCATGGAGTCTTTAATTTTTTTTTTAAAGAAGCAAAAACAGAAGTTGTGAAATAAAACAATACAATTTTGCTGAGAAGTGTTTTTTTTAAACAATGGAAAACACTACCTTAGCAGAGTTACAATGGGCCGATATGAAAAGTTATTGGGCTACACCTAAAAGAGTAAATTAGCCCACTGGAAAACGTTAATGGGCTACAACGCGAAAAGGAAATAAGACCACTGCTAAAACCACAGAGCATATTAGCAAAACGCTCTTTTTTCTCTTTTCCCCAACTGACTGTCAGCTCCGCCACCATTCGCCGTCACCGCCGCCCCGAAAATGCCGCGGACTTCCACGTTGGAGAGCCCTGGCTGCCCTCCGCTTCGTGCTTTAGCCTTTGACGTTCTTGGCCTCGTCAAAGGTTTGTTCTTGCGAAGTTTACTTGTTAGATAATTGAGCTTATTGTTGCTTTCCTCTATCTTATGTTTCTCGTTGGGTAATTTCGTCCAACAGTTGTCGAGTCACGTGAGGAAGGAGAGAACGTAGGCTCTGCTAAGATAGTAGAGAGATGGGGCGAACCGGATTCCTCCAAGTCTATAGTTGCAGCTTCCATTCTGGACAGAGAGCACGACCCAGTAAGCTTTTTCTGTGTTTTACTTGTTTGTGTAGCTTTCTGATTTGCTGCAGCTTTCTTTTTTTCAATAATATTATGCTTTGAGGGATTTATAGCTGGTATGGCAATTGCCTGATGTCTTGCATTGAATATGGCTAAGAGGCTAATTGGATTGGTTATAGTATTATTCGAAATAAGTCTGGTATTTGAGTAGCAAACATGAAGTGCTTGGTGTTAGTATAGTTTATATATGTTATTATGTCAGAAGGATGAACTTGTAATTTTGGGAATCATGTTAGGAAGGTCTATTAGACTATAATCATGATTGGACTTGGATATAAGGTACGCGGTATCGACTATCGAGTGAGCATAAACGAAACAAGGAAAACACTGATATTGAATTTAGTAAGAAGCCCTGAAGGACTAGTAATTGGTCTAGGAGTTGGATGTTGTATATGCGATGATCATGCATATGAATAAATATTGTAAGTTGATTATCTTATAAACTGTGGAATTAAAAAGAGCTGTTTTAGGCGGTTTGTTTGGAGATTGTAAAGGTGACATCTTTACCGGTTATTCACGTAAAATAATACACTTTAAATGTTTTTGGAGGACACTGATTGGAAAGCCCTAATTATATAGCTCTCTGATACATGTTTAGGTTATTAAACATATGACGTCGTGTGCCCTCAATTTGCTCAGGACTCTATATTATTACAATAATGGAACATTTTTGTGTTGTGTCCATACTCTGCACTGGTCATTTTCTTTAGTATATTAGAGTATCTTAATGCAGTGACAGTGAGAAATTCTGGATAAACTATACCAGGACAGGGAAGTGCTTCTATAGAGCATAGGCCAGGTCTGTTGGACCAAGTGGTTGGCAGTGAGCAACATGCCCTTACAAGAATTGTCTTAAATTCATTTACACTCATTTCTCAAGTGATTGTGCTTATTGTAAGCCACATTGTCTTCAACTTACTCATAGAGCCTGTATAGGGAAGAATCTCGGGGGAGAAATTAGTGTTTGTTTGATCTTTGTCGCCCTTATGTTCTCGTCTTCAGTTCGTGTCACTTTTGCATATAGTTTCTGCTATATCTTCTTCATATTGCTCCATGAGTTTATTTTTGACACATTTGTTTTTGTAAATCTTTCAGCTGCTTGGTATTGCAAGGAAAGGTGGTTCGGTGAGTTTTCTGAATCCAGTGTGAATGCTGTGTCTTTTTGTTGCATCTTGAATCATGCATGTCATTAATTATGTTCTGTTCCATAGGTTGACCTGATGAATGCTGTTAATGGGAATACTTACGTCCATATTGCTAATACATGTGAAGCTGCAACTAGTCCTGAGGATAATTCAATCTCTGGATTGCAATTTCTAAACAGACATCAAAATGAGTCATCATCCAGGTAATGTTGAAATTTTTAACGATGATATAGGAAGTGTAATTTGTCTGATGCTCTGGAATCTGACTAGCCCAGATAACTTCTCCTAAAAGACACACTTAGAGAACATTTCATTAAGTTTCATACTTGTAAAAGTAAATGAAGGATATATATGCCACGATCATATCCTATAATTGCATCCAATATATTCCACATAAGTAGCCCTGCATAGTTCTTTATTTATTTTTGCAATATGTCCATATGGCCTCCTATTAATCAATTAGAGTTGTTTATGTAGTAACTCTCTATATGATACATGACATACTGGCTATTTGTTTGAATTTGAAATCTTCATATGTATTGATTAAACTAAACCATTGGGAATAGAATAAAAGCACGATTGACTTGCCCCTTTGAAGTAGGTTTGGAAGAAAGAGGTCTATTATTTGCACTGTCAGTGCACAGTCAAGGTTCCCCTCTTACTGATCCCTAAATGTGAAGATGAATGACGCTTCCAACATTTCTATAAAGCATCAGTTAATGAAAGCAAGCTTAACAATAATATTCCTCAAAGTCTAAGAAGAATACCAAATAAGTACTATAGACTTTCCTGTCATACTATCGTACTACTTGCTAGTCCTTAAGTCTCCTGCCCAGAACAAGATGGTGCAGCTAAAATGTTTAGCTAGACTCAAACATAAATTTGCACGTTGCTCAATCCGTTAAAGTTAAAGAATGCTTAATTCTTTAGAGTTTTGTTAAATTAGGCTAAGAACTTCTTGTTTTTTTTTAACCTTCTCCCAAGGTCTTATTAAGTGATTTGCTTGATTAAGATAATCTTGCAACACATCTTACCTTGTAATTAGTGTCCAACTCTCTCTCATCTGTGCTTTTCCTACTCATTATACTGCATCTGCATGGAAAGTTATTATATGTTGATATAAATTGACTTCTGGGCGTCTTAATTTAGGTCATGCACGTTGCTTACCTGCACATCGAAAGGGCACTCGAGAATTGAAACTGTTGAGTACGACAGATCTCCAGAAGAATTCATCCGTGATCCTTCTCCTACAGAGTGGAGCGTATGTGGGTCCGGTAGTATTTTGTTCGCAAAGGTGGATGCAAGTGAAAGTTATGCGGTGTATGGAGGGTAAGTAGTTGACATGTGCTAATTGTTATTCTTAATAAAATTGAAGTAGCTGGGCGATGATATATTTTGTTCTCGACACTCAGGAAGAACGTTGAAGTCAATTTATGGGATCTTAATACATGTGCTAAGATCTGGACTGCAAAATCTGTGAGTAGATTATGTTTCTCTTTGGTTTCTTATGCTACTGCTTAATCACTGGCTTAATAGTACTGAGACTCTGAACTCATCCTGTGTAGCCCCCTAAGAACAGCCTAGGGATCTTCACTCCCACTTGGTTTACATCTGCTACTTTCTTGAGTAAGGATGATCACCGCAAATTTGTTGCTGGAACCAATTCTAATCAGGTAATGTTACTGTATATTTCTTTCAGATTGTTGACGGGATGTTTTATTTGCAATTCTGTTTCACACCAACACCATGATGTAAAATAGGCATGTTGGATGTAGTGCGAGTTTCTTTTGGACGTGCTCTTTTGCACTTGATATTACTATATGACATTGTTTCTCTCGGCATGGATAAGGATTGTTGTACAATCCCTTAGTAGTTTATACTTCAGCTGAAATTTTATAAATAAGTCCCTAATCTAGACTTAATCTGAAATGATCTTAATCAATTTGACAGAGATCTGGTTGTTTCTGCATATGGTAGAGACTAGAGAGAAAGTGTGTTGGAATGGGTTTGATTTAAGTTCGTTTTCCAGAAAGTAAGAGTAGCAGTGTTGGATATTGGGATTTGGCAGAGAAATAGGGTGTGAAGGAGTACAAAAGTAGAGACGGAAACACAGTTGTAGGTGTAGAATACATACTTTTGCTAAAGGTAGGTGTATGAATCACAAAAGTAAAACACGTTATCTCATTATCAAGTTTGTAGATTAGACAGGGAAAATGTTTGGCTTTAAAATAACACGTTGTTTGAGTTGCGGTTATATTTATTTCAACCCAAACTGACTTGGTTGTCAACTATATGGCAAACAATCTCCAGTGCATGAGAGGACCAGATTTTCTTAATCTAAAGAAGCTATATGAAATTGGCAGGTTCGTCTCTATGATATTTCATCACAGAGAAGGCCAGTGATGTCAATTGATTTCAGGGATACCCCTATTAAAGCGCTTGCTGAAGATGTTGATGGACATACAATATATGCAGGAAACGGGTCAGGTGACCTTGCTTCCTTTGACATGCGAACAGGTTAGTGTCCTTATATAATTTATAATTGGAAATCCCTTTTCTATAGTTTCAGGTGCTGGACTCTATTATAATTTGCCATTTACTCGTAGATATATGTGACTGGTTTAGGTCTTTCACTTGTTTTGCATAACAGGCTAAACTGATATAATTTACTATTTGCTGACATACTGTAGGCAAGCTATTGGGATGCTTTATTGGAAAGTGTTCTGGAAGTATACGATCAATAGTCAGGCACCCTGAACTTTCTGTGATTGCCTCGTGTGGTAAGCTTATGCAGTTCACATGAATACCTATTCTTGATATTTTGTGTTGTCTTCTCATGATCTCATCCTACCCGCATGTTTGGTTTCTCTATTTTTTGTAATACAACTGTTAACAAGAATGTCCTGTTTTCATATCTCGTTTCTCTATTTTTGATAATGCTACTATAAACAAGAATGTCATGGTTTCATGTCTCATTTCTCTCTACTTTCGATAATGCAACTATATACAAGAATGTCCTATTTTGCAGTGTAAATGCTTCATGTCTACTGTATACAGTATTACCAATGATACCACAATGATCAGATTTTTCTTCATCTTGTTAACCACTTTGTTCTAGAAAAAGTCCAAGCACCAAATGTATGCTGTTTCATCTGTGTTTAACTGGGAAATATAGATTACAGTCCTGTTTTCTATAGCAGAAGATTATACCAAAGGAAAGTTGAGACTGTTGTACTGCGTGTATAGCAAATAGATTTTCTTGAAGTTTCTCTGTACATATGAGTAATTGTTGATCTGGGGCCTTCCATTTTTATTGTAGGGCTTGACAGTTACTTGCGAATTTGGGACATAGAGTCACGACAACTTCTTTCAGCGGTGAGTTACGATATTATATTCAGTAGACTTTCTGTAGGTGGCTCAAATCAGCTGCATGATCTGCATTTAAAAATATAAACCAAGTTATATATTCTCTTCCACTGAATGACAATTTTAGCCAAGAGGATTTCGCACCAGCGAACTTATATGGGTTTCCAGAGCGGGGAGTCACTCTCTCTGCTCTTTGGGGAGTCACCAGTTGTATTACTTGTTATTAAAAACTGTCACCAAAACAAATGAAAATTTCCTATATATAAACTTCGATGTGCTTTAAGTTGCGCAATGTTGTCGACATATCTAGAGCTCTAATACTTTTTTAAACAAATGCAGGTTTTCTTAAAGCAGCCTCTCAACAGTGTTGTATTTGATTCTCATTTTCGCACAGAAGGTATATTTACTGTCGCTGCCACTTTGCTAAGTTTCAGCCTAGTTTTATAAAGTTTCAGGTTAACTCAGCTTATAATTTTGGCTTTTGCAGAAGTTACTGCTCCCGAACAACAAGATATAACTGTCGTAGAAGCGACTGAAGAAGAAGAAGCTGTTCCTGCCAAAAAGAAGAAAAGAAGACACGATGGTAGTGAGAAGGTTAAGAAATCTAAGCATAGCAAGAGGAAATCAAAGCATGAAATCGACGAAGACTAGCTTACCTGCCATCATCTGTGTTTGTATTGTATGCTATCACCCCAGAAAGTTTTGATAAACAATCAAGTCTATAGATGTAACTGAAAAGCGATACAAAACGGGAAACAGACGATTCACTTTTCACTAAGTTTCAATTTTGTCGTTTGAAGTTTACCCATGTTGTAGTCTATCACTCTGGCAGTTTCTTGCCCTGTTAAATGTCAATTTTATTTATTTCTGCAGCCCAGATCAGAATCACAATACTGTTTCTGTAATTGACGAGATATACTCCATTTCAGCAAAAATAATGTAACAATTTGCGCATAGTTGGCCTGTAGAATGTTTGATTTGAAACTCAATCGGGGCAACAACATTGAATCGACAACTACACATCGTATGATCTTCAGCAGAGAAAGCCTCGCGTCAATTACTGTTCACGTGCAATGTTTCCTTGAAGATTAGGCCACTCGTTCATATTCGATGTTTTAAAATGAATCGTTTGCAACATCTTGAATAATACATACTAACAACCTGGATGGATTAAAATAAATTCTCATCCTTTGAATAGTGTATGTAATTTTAGGAGACTGATATGAACAAAAGGATCCAGGAAAATTCTATTTATATTATTTCACTTACCCTGTTTATAAGATTTTGTTTCACGGATCTCTTATGTTTATAGTAATCTGCATTGAATAATTTTGACTACATGATTAATCTAGTTCTGTTTCTGTATTCTTATCTTCACATTTACATATATTTCAACAGCAACCAAGAAGACAGCAGATTCAAATTTCAATAAAAATCTTAGTTGATTCGAGCCTTCGCTGACGCACTTTCTCCAGATTTGTGTTTCAACGGAGTCGAAAAATGGCTTCACTGGTTAAGATACGCAACCTTTTACATGAAACGAAGCCAATCTTGTTAATGATTTTGGTACAAATGGTGTCTGCTTTGGTTAACATTGGCTACAAGTTGGTTGCACATGATGGGATGAACCTCTCTATCCTTGTAGCCTATAGATTCATGTTCGGTGCGGTTTTCATTGTTCCTGTTGCATTTGTTGCTGAAAGGTAAGTTTTTCCATGAACTTTTAGAGATTGATTAATTTTCATCCTTTGCATTCATCTGGTTGATATTCCAGGGAGAAGAGGCCAAAGTTAACAATGACAACGCTCTTTTACGGTTTCCTCTGTGGTTTACTCGGGTAAGTCTTGGTCGGACTCTATCTATGATAGTCGAATTTTGGAAGATCACAATGTTCACTTTATTTCAGGGGATCACTGTCACAGAATCTCTTCTTGAAATGCCTGGCACTGACTTCTACTACCTTTGCAACTGCCCTACTGAATCTTACACCTGCTCTTACATTCATTATAGCTGTTTCCTTCAGGTAGTTAAACGTTTTTCCTATCTCGTTGTCGCGAATGAATGATTACATATGAACTAGCATTTCAGGTTAGAGAAGTTAGCATGGAAGACAACAGCAGGTAAAGCGAAAGTGCTTGGAACGATAATAGGCATAAGTGGAGCAATGCTTGCAACCCTTTACAGAGGACCTGACCTTAATGTTTGGAACACAAATATAAATCTGCTAGAGATCACGTCAACGCATCATCAAGGAGGACACACGAAGGATAACCAGGGTAGTCACAATGTTGTTGTCGGAGCAATATTTGGCATTACGGCCTGTATCTTTTATTCCCTCTGGTACATTGTTCAGGTAACTAAGCTTTTGGAAAATATTGTTTATGTAATGAGTTATACTTGAACGCGAACTGGTTTTGATCTGCGAAACAGAACAAAGCAGCTAAGCAATTTCCATGCCCTTACTCAATTGCTGCAATGATGACAACGTGGGCTGCGATTCAAGGCACTGTGGTTGCACTTTATGTCGAAAGGGATTGGAGCAAGTGGACTTTGGGATGGGACATTAGGCTCCTTACTGTAATTGCTGGGGTATGTTTAAGTTCAGAAGAAACATGCTGGAATAAATCTAGCTGCCTCATATAATCTGTAATTCGAACTGTGTTTTGAAATTAACTCGACAGGGCACCTTCAGTTCAGCATTCACGTTTCCCTTGCTCACATGGTGCGTGGAGAAGAGAGGGCCACTCTTTGTAACATCATTCAACCCCCTGATGCTTGTGATGGTAGCTGTCGCGGGATCTTTGTTCTTGAAAGAAAACCTACACCTGGGAATGTACGTACAAGCTAGTAAATTAAATGTCTTACATGTCTGTTGTTATTTCTACAATGTGTTGTTTCCATAATCACTGCTGGCATCTGGCAGGGTGATTGGAGGACTTCTTATCGTTGCAGGACTATACTTCGTATTATGGGGGAAAGGAAAGGAAATGACACCAGCGTCCCTGTTGACAGCAAGAATCGATGTGGAGAGGCCACAGGTTGAAGTGGTACCTTCACTGCACCAAGACAGTAGCAACCATAGCCATGGTAGCGTAAATGAAAGTGCAGTCGAACGAGCAGAAGAGAGACGTGATTCTAATGCTAGCTCTGATGTCCTTGGTACGGCTTACATCTATCCATAGAGATACTATACTATGATACAAAGTTGACCTATTCTTAACGTGCGCTGCCTGAGTGCCTAGAAAGAACCACATTGCATAGATGCAAGGTAAAGCTGCGCATATACGCCCAAACTGCTATCCTGCAGACGGGAGTACTTACTCATCATTAGTTTTCACCGGTTCAAGTCACAAAAATTGTATTGACACTAATAGCAGAAGGCAAAACTTCTGATGTTCACTGAAAATTATCATAACATTGCATTTAAAAATACTTATGCAGTACATTGATTTTTACATGATCTCTAGAATCAGACCATTCTAGCAAGGATTTTGAGAACATCATCAGTCGACGGCCTATGTGAAGGATCATCTTCAATGCACGAACCAGCCAGAACCGCGAGACACAAAGCTTCAGCTATAGGATAATCATCTTTCAGACACGGATCCACGCAACTTCTCAACTGATCAAAGCAACCCCCTTCATTCACCCCACCTCCCAAAAACGTAAGTGCTTCTCTACACAGCTTCGCATCCAACGCCTCCTTTCCTGATATAAGCTCAAGAAGAACCATCCCAAGCGCAAAAATATCCACCTTTTCACTCCCTGGCTCCTTTATGGACTCTACACTCCCGAAAACAGTGATCTTAGCCCTCCAGGTTGAGGTCAGAAATACATTTTTGCTATCTAGGCTCAAGTGAGTGTATGCAGGAATAACAGAATAGTGTAGATAATGAAGCCCTGTAGCAATATCAAATGCGATTTGAGTCCTACGATGCCAATGAAGCGCTCCAGAGGAATTCGACAAACAGTCCCTCAAGCTGCCATTAAACGGTAACTCGAAAACCAGATAAGAGCACGAGAAATCATCCTCGCCATAGCAAACTCCATTTAGCTTCACTATATTCACATGATTGATCCTCGAATGAACATCGATGACATGCCTCGTTTCGCCAACCATGATTCGCTTGACCATCACCTCAACATGTTCAATCCAGCCCCTGTAAATTGTATCACTGATCTTTCTATCTCCATTAAAGCCCTTCGTCGCTTGCCTCAGCTCTTCAACACTGTAATTGCTAAGCGAATATTTAAGCCCGATTAGCAAATCAGGTGACAAACATGAATTGTTCGTGGAGCTTCTAGCCGCAGGTCCAGGAGAGCTTTTTGGAGTCGAAAATGAATTCATGGAACTGATTCGATGCGTTATAACCTTCATAGACTTGAACTTTCTCAGGGCCTTAATGTACAAACCACATGCCACCAACAGAGCCACAATCAGAACAGAACCAACGATCGATCCTGCAATGTAAAGTTTCTCTAGTTTTGTCATTCTTCCTGTTTTGTCCACATTCTCTGTGGGAAGAAACTGAGGAGTCGGAGGGTCCGGGGTAATGCTGAAATTTATCAGGGGATTATCTTTCAATGGCACAAGAACAGTTGTCGTTGGATAAATTGTGGGATCACCTGGAGTCATGTTGTTAGCAGCCCATATATCCTGGACCGGAACATTGAACTTTTCGCCTATTTTCCTCGTGTCGTCATTGTGGATGAGAGGATACGTTATCAAGAACTTCACATCAGACTGATTACCAGGGCAAGCACACTTCAAGGGAACATGCAGAACAGAACCAGCACTAACGTTGCGATTTTCTTCGATCAAGGTTATCATTTTGACTAAACCTTCGAAAACCGAACAAGATACATCTGTTAATGCTAAGTTTGCAGGTACAATGTAGGTGAGGCTTGCTTGAGAGTATTGGCCTGAACATGAACAATTTATAGGAACAAGAACTTCATGGCCTGCTTCAAGAACCTGATTCGCATCTGAAGCATTGTTGATCTGCAGTAATGAAGTTCTATTCATGTTGAACAACAATGAGATGGATGCAATTGTTGTGAACTGGTCGTTAGCTCGGTAAACGACGAACGTTCGACATGATTTCTGAGAGGAACTGCAGATGTACCTTGTGCCAGGCAAGTTTCTAGTTGTAGAACATAAGGTTTGGTCATAGTATTGCTGGCTATAGATGAGGCAGAAGAATGATGAACATATGATCAAGAACAAGAGATTGATCATGGTTATGAAGAAAAGATGGGGTGCATTTTCTTGATTTGATTTTTCAGTTATGTGTTGGAAAGGCTTAATTGTCACCAAAAGGAAAATCAAGAATAAGGTTGTTGAGATGAAACAATCAATATGATGGTTTCTTTTGGCTAAATTCTGTTTGGAAGGGTTCTGTTTCAATTGGCTAATCAGTAACGAATTGCACCCCAGTTGGTAATACGCTTCATTTTCAATTAATATATCGGGGTTCGGGTCACACTTTGTCGTCTGAGGGATAATAAATGAATAAAGATGACTGGATTTTGAAGAAAAGTACAGAGAAGATGACAATTGTGATCATCAAACACAACACTGAGTTTAGCCGGCAGATGATTATACTCTATTTCACAGCTGTTACATGCTTGTAATTTTGCCTGGAGAACATTTCAAATTTCCTATTCTGTAGAAAAAATATTAGTATGGCTGTCAACAGTGAAAAACAAACAACAATTTGTGAGCTGACATATCAAATAAACCAAGATGGACCCATAAGTATAGCTTACAGTTTAGCTTACTTCACCTGTATAGGGGCGATCGACGGATTAAAAGTGAATCGAATCTAAATGGACCTGAACTTTTTTTTATATATAGACTACAAGATCCAAAAGCATATGTCAAGATTCTTGTTCCCAAATGAGTTAGGTAGTCAATTGAAGAGTTTAAGATTACTAAATTTTTGGATGTTTGGGAAAAAGATCAAAGTGAATATGAAACTTGATTTGACTAAGATAAATTTGAGTTGAGTAGGGTTAGATAGCAGTTGTAGTATTGACTTGTCTTGGTGCCTGAGACAATATATGATATGAAAGCGTACTTATTTTTCTCTGATTTTTGTCTAATAGTATGTATTAGAGTTGCTAGCATCTTGATCAAAGCATCAATGACATTTATAAATGGGGTTATCATAATCTCGGAAAGAAAGCCTGAAAAAGATGAACACAATTTAATGATTCATATGAAACTTTGTTCCGAAACCACAAATCTAACTACAATATTCTTACTCCCATACCAGTTACCACCTTAGAACATATACCGAGGAAATATAAACCATAGAATACTAGTTCAACAACAGGATAAACGAGAATAAGCATTAGGTGGTTTTCGAATAATGAGATTGAAGTTACGATTGTGATATTCGTTTCAAAACATACAAAAATGCAATCATGTGGATAAGTATGTGACAACTGACCAAACTTGCTTCAATTTTTCCATCATCATAACGCAAAAGAGTTTAAACTTTGATTTAAGTAGACTCAAGTCTCTTTACTGCACTACATTACATGCAACTACCATCTGCCATAGTCACCCCGTATCACCATAGTCTGCTGGAAATAAGACTTTCCCAATATATCACGGGCGAAACACCTGTGACACAATGCAAATAGGAAGCATTATGTAAAAGTACAAAACAAACACGAAAAAGCACTCATGTTTGTATAATTATGCTAAATGCTAATCATGCACTGTCTTATAGTTTGGTGACACTCAGAATCCCAACTTCAACACTGGTGAAAAGGCGAAAAAGGGTTAATTAACTTAATTCCTCTAGTTGCCGGTAAGTCAGATTTCTCTACGCTATATGTATTCGTTCAAACACATGTATGGAAAATCATTGAGAACATTGTATGGAGGAAATAATTCCAATACCCCCCATCTCTGCCTTTAGTACAGCAGAATTAGTATCCATTATGTGAAAAGAAATAGTACAGCTAAAACTAAAAGCAGAGAGTTGCAAAAAAATTATTATGATCTGAAGCCTCTGTTTCAAATAGTTTACTGGTTAACAAAATGAAAGTGCAAGTTATAAGAAACTACTGTAAGAATGAAGTGCGTGCATACGCACCAAACAAATGTGTGAAGGTGTGCATATAAAGCGGCAAGTTTGGGTAAGCTCGATATGATACTTAAGCTCAGTTTTAGACACTACATTCTTCAGGGATTAGGGTACAGGCCAGCAAGAAAAATAGCCACGAATCCACTAAATCCAAACAATAACCACAGTAATTTCCAGTATGTTGTGACTTCTGATAACTAAAAACTCCTCTGGTGATTTCACATTTGCTCGATTCACAGTAGCTTCATGAGTGACTCATTTAGTAATGCTTTATGCTAAAATATTATGTTAACTGGTTCATACAAAATGAAGTACAAACTCACCTTAGAAACACCATGGCATAATCTGAACGTGGTCAAAGAGCTGCAGATTACCTTCGCATAGCCTTTATATCCCCAATCCTCACCATAACTATTTTTAATAATGTAGTATTTAACTCCATTTTTCTCGCCGTAACCCATGACCAATACTGCGTGTCCTTCCACTTTTCCCTTGGTTCCCTCTGGTAGTGATGGAGGAACGTATATACCCTACAAAAGTAAAATTATCATTTTATAATCATTATAAGCCCAAAATCTAAACAGTATTGTAGTCTTGGTAGCATAACCTAAATGACTGCAGATTTTTTAACTATACAAAACAGAGTGAGTGTACTTAAAAAACAATACAGGGTTTTAGTGCTTCATAAACAATAATATAGTTATATAAAGTGTTGTTTCCTTACCTTTCCTTTTTCCCCTTTGTGATTTTTAAATTCATCAGTTAGGGTAATCCTTGCAACGAATGGACGTCTGTAGATTTTTTTAAGGGCTGCCTCAGCGTCAAATTTTACCCAGTTACGTATATAAAGTCTTTCACCCTGGTTTGGGTAAAATAAAAACTTAATCAACGTCCATCACCCGAAATCATACTTATACTCCAAAGATATTAGTTAAAAAAATAAGAAGCAGCGAGTTGAGAGTTGGGTAAGAGTTCACCTGAATAAAATCTTGTCTGCAATCCGCCCTTCTCCCCAAAAATTGATAGTCCTCCTCGTATAAAATTCCAGTTTTTGCGAAATCAAATATTTCTCCGAACGATGATGTTTTGCACCCAACCATATCAGTAGAATTATCCGTCCGGTCATTATGTGGACCGCAATCATTCGGATGCTGGATAGATAACGGAACAGGCCTCTTCTTTCTTTTCTTGGCGAACATGAAGGACATGAGGTCCGTCACAGCACAAGAAACACAACAATCTGTAATTTAAGATTGAAAAGTTAAGTTTCAATTTTTTTTAAAAAAAATATTATAGATCATTATTGAAATGATATTTGAGTATACATAATTACATACTGCATCTATGTTGGTTTCTGACAGGAAGCAGATATTCAAAACTGTGATGAATTGTAGCCTAAAAAAAGACAAAAATAAGAATATCAATATTTTTATTATAATACAAAAGAAAACCAAGAAGGTTTAAGTTAATCAAAGAATATCTAACCTCTTGGAAAAAGAGATCATTGTATAATTCTTGCCAGTCAGCCATTCCGAACCTAAGACAACAATTTATACCGGGAGAAAAAATTAAAAACATGGAAAAACACTGAAAACCCCTACTCAGAGATACAGGGTTTGTAAACACTGGAAAACCCTGGGTCAAAACAAACTATAACAAACAACAAAGCTTATGCCACATAAGTATTATAAACAACAACAAATGTTAACAGAATTGCTTATAACGAGAGTAGATAGGCAATAAGACTGTACTGGGATATCATACTGTACTAAAATGGCAGGACCTTATTGATATTGGTATTTCAGTTTCCATATATATCAAATTACATACGACTCATCTTGTGACTGCGATTTTAGTTCAATGATTGACACAATAGCTATATAATGCAACAATCAATCAATATAACAAATGGCCTTTTATTTTCAACCGATCTCCAACACACAGCCAAACACAAGTTCAAGTTAATCCCAACACACATGTATATGATTCCCAAAGTAAATAGAATAATCATCCATCAGAAACTTACACACATTACCCAATACAACTTCTCACTGTTTCTTACTAGAAAAATTATCACTTAGCAAAAACAAGAGGGGGATTATCTACCTCTTTCACCAAAGAGACAACATTACAGGTTCTTTTTCTTTTTTATTCCCATCAAGAAGTTAAACTTAATCAATATAAACCCAATAAAGTACATCACTACATCAGTAAACAAATCTCGATAACCTCTATCTAAGTCAGTAAGCTAGTTGCATTTAAAATCAGCTTCTATGTGATAATCATCAAGTAATCAAGTAATCAGCTTCAAAACGATGATATGACAGAAGTTAACAGAAACAAAGATGCTTCACAGCTAAAAATCAGGCATAATTCACAACAATAACAAAATAACAAAGATGCATAATTCTCTTTTTGAAGTCTTATTCTGATATTCACAACAAGTAATCAACCCCAATTGTTTTCTGATATAACTCTTATTCTCTTCTGCACATCCCGTCTTATTCTCTTATTCCCAAACTACAATATAAAAAAGAACATTGATCGCACAACCAAAAGATAAACATAATATTCAGAAATCAAGTTTGCCTGACATAAATAAACAGAGTATATACCCACTAAAGCCATCGATCGCGCAACCAAGGATAACATAATATTTAGAAATCAAGTTTTGCCTGACATAAATAAACGGAGTATATACCCACTAAAGCAATCCATACTGATTAGAAATTAGAATGCTCACACTAAAGCAATTTGTGCTTACTATTC
>JAYMSL010001496.1:0-17026 GCA_036897195.1 Plantago coronopus
GCTAAATCCCCCAAAAAGTAAACCTATTCGACATGCTTCCTCTCGTACTATAAGGTCTTTCTCTGATACAAGTTGCTGCAAAAAGATAGTTCAGTAAACGATACCAAAGCTTCATGATATATGTTCTGCTATATAACACTGATACACTCGCATGTATGGAGTATCATATAGTATATACTCATATCTCAGCGTAATTGTGATTCTCCTTACTGGTTTCCTACAAGACTTTCTCCTGAGTTTCTTGTTTTTTGACAAAGGACAGATACACCACGTAGGGAGGAGGGGAGAAATACTTAAGCAGTTACTAGCTGCTAATGAACATTAACAGCTTTTTATATAGTATTATCTAACATTCTTAAACAAGGTTTCCAGTTAGTAGACAACAACATTTAGCACAAGTATTGGAGAAACCGACAACAACATTTAGCACAAGTATTGGAGAAACCGACACTGAGCTCCATCGAAGTATTCCCCAATTGATGATTTAAATCAGAACATGAACCTATCCAACTAGAGAACAAACAAACAGGTTATTATCTCTAGCAACAATGGCAATGCTTGCTCCGGAGACTCTCAAAGCTATAACACTGTTAATTCTAACTCTAAATTATCCAATACAGTCATGATAGATCCCCAAGGTGAATTTCATTTACAGTAAACACATGCTATGGACTAGATACAAGCAGAATTATCAACAGCCACGTCATCATATCACTATCCAGTATCCAATAAATCTAAACCTTTACCAAAACAACAAAGCAACATCTTCTTGTAATCATCATCATCAAAAAAAAATCATCAGACTACCTTGAGATCGAGCAGAGATGAATACGACTTGAGCCGAGCGAGCTTGAAAGCACGAAGTAAAATTCCAATCCCGACGCGAATACCGTAAGAGAGGAGAAAGCTCTGGCATAGGTTACCGACGGCATTCGCGACACAGGACTCATCGGCGTGATCGCACTCCGGATGGAGGAGATCTCCACGCTGGCGGCGCTGCAACTCCTCAATTGCCTCCTTTAGCCGCTCCTCAGCCTCGCGGAGGCGACGCTCAGCTGCTTCACTGTCGATTTGGTGGTTCTGGTGCGGCGGAGAGGGGCGGTGCATGTTGGTCTGAGGTGGAGTGGAGTTTTCAACATTTGATACAGTTTACTCTTTTTGCGGGCGCTCTCATTTATGGATTTGCGTGCAGAAATTAATATTTTGCGTTGGATGGAAGAAAGATAATTGGATATTTTAGGTACTGAATTGCAATAATCCATAAGGGTTGTGTTTGTTTTCGTTTATTTCCATTCAAGCTCCTTACTTCTACGAAATAACGAAATAGCCCGGCTGTTCACCTTGTGTCCTTGTTTGCCTATGCATTTTCTTTTTAATGAGATCATGGTAATAGAACTTTTTATTTTTAATTGATAAACATTCTACTAGTAAACCGCTTTCTTTTTCCTTTTTCTTTTTTAAAATTACAACGTAATTGAGTAATTGAGAGATTACGAGATAACTTAGAGAAAGAAATCGAGAATTGTCCACGACTATAAAAGTTTTCAATCAGATCGATTGGGGACATTATAAACATAAAAGTAGCAAAAACAACTAACTCATAGTACAAAAGGTGGATTTCTACTTTGCCCCAATCATATGCACTAGTTCCGACATCATGTGAAGCTTTCAGGCTCAAAACTTCATTTAGTGAACTCAAATCCCTTACCACTTGAGCTAACAACCGTTACTTGTTTGGTGAAAGTTCTAATTATTAGCAAGAGAACCCATGTTTTTCTTCTTAATTTTGATTTTTTTGTGATCGGGTACTCGAATAGTCGAATTGTGATCTGAGTGAGACGGGCAGCACTAAGTAAGAAGATGAATTGTTATAATGATGCCCTATGTATTATCACTTATATACTATCATCCATTGTTGTTCAGCAACAGAAGATGTTGTATATGAAGTTTTATTGATGTTGCACACTTCTAATGTACATGTAATTGAAGCACATACACCAAACATAAAACTCAGAAGTTTCCAAATGTTGTTATTTTTTCTCAGGATTACTAACATCTGCATCTTGCCATGATGCTTGCCATTGCTTGTCATAAAATGTGGCTTCATCAGCCAACTTTTTTATGTTATCAAAGTCCTCTCTTCGTCGGAAAACTAAGATACCGATGATCGTTAATAACAACCCAGCCTTGCAGACGAAATTCCCTGTCTGGCCTACAACATTGAGCCCGGTTAACGCATCCACACCATAGGCCATGAAAAATCCCAACATGGCTGCTCGGCCTGCAAAATGACGCACATTTTATAATCTAGCTACTTATATATGGTACGATTGTTAGTTTTCTGAATCCACCTCTAATATCATCGTTGTATTGTACGTAACATACTTGAAATTTAAATATTTTGGTTCGAAGATTTTACCGTTTAGCCGTTCAGCTTCAGGGAGATGAGAGTGAGCGATCCACGCCCACCATGGTATAATTGAGCTTCTAAATAGCACCGGTTCTTCATTAGTTGATGCTTCTGGATACAATTCTAGATATCTTCTCCTTCTTGCTTCTACACAGTGCATAGCAAACAAAAAATAAAGAACTTATTGATCTGATTCTCTGAATACATATACAATGAGCTGATTTTGAACCTACAATAAGACATATGAATTGCTACATACAATAATTTCATACATATCAAATGGTCCCGTAGCTCAGTTGGTTAGAGCGTTGGTCTTATGGCATTAAAGCAAGCCGAAGGTCGCGGGTTCGAGCCCCGCCGGGACCAAATTTGTAATTTTTTTAATGAACTTTATAAATTCAGGGTTCGAGACCCCCCGGACCAATTTTGCAATTTTTTAACCAGAACCATAAATTTTGAAAATATATCAACATCCTTCTTGTGATTCGAGTAATACTACAATTCGAAGTACCTACTAGAACCATACATTTGGAAACTATATCAACATGTTATTGTTGTTCGAGTATTACTAGTGGAGTCATAGATTCTAAACTATTTATGAAGTCTAGACGTATACTAGTAATACTATTTCGACACTCTGAAGTCTTATACGCCTATAAATCAAAAATTGAGAAATCTTCTAAAGTGAGATTTGTATGTACCTGCTACAATCACAGAATCCCAGTCCATCCTCCCCTGCTTCACAAACATGTTGAGATCCCATGTCCCATTCTTCCATCTCACATCGGAAAATCTCCGTTCTGAAGGTTCGACTGAACTGCTGGATTGCTGGATCTCATCCTTGAATACCTTCCCATTGCCAGGCGTCACAAACGTAGGCAGTTCTTGTTTATCTGCTAAGTTCAGGCCTTCAATACTCGGAGTCACAACGTTCATCGTGCTTAAAGAACGTGGCGGTTTAGACCCAGTCGGCGGTTTCTTGGTGACATGTTGAGAGCTGCAAGCTCTGTATATTGAAGCAGTAATGCCAAGTGATGCCATAGATTTGCAAGAGTTGTATGTGAAGTTCCTGAAGTTTTCTACTTTTCTGTATTCTTTATGGCTTCAAGGGATAAGAAACTTGGGAGCAAGCTCAAGTTTTGTACTAATAAAATAAGCTTATCCTCTGCCATATTCTGCTTTCTGGCATTAGCATGGGCATTGCCAATTTCTCTGAATTTTTTTCTCAGACGAGTCACAGGATAATCTTATTTTTCCGCACAATTTGCTCAATATAAAGCGGGGAATATGAACAATACAGAACGAAGGGTAAATACGATGTAAACACGAATTTACAAATCTCGAAAATTCACTAGAACAGAGTTTATGGTAAAAATCACACAATCATGTCGAACTATATGTTGTTTAATGTCTAAACCTCAGCATAATTGTGAGGTAAACAATCGAGAAAAATCTAGGGCAGATGTAATGAGCAGTTCTTAAGCTTCCCAACCCCTGAGTAAAGTAGCACGAGCAACACGGTTGACACCCAAGGTAAAGGCACCCATCCGGAGGTTGCAGTTGTGAGACTGGCACATGCCTTTGATGTTTCCAAAAGCTCTGGTCATGTATCGCTTAAGCTCCTGGTTCACCTTCTCTTCATCCCACATAAACCCTTGAATGTTCTGCCAATCAAAATATGTACCAATAAATTTCAAGTGCCATAAACAATGATGTCGAAAAATACGCAAAAAATCATGTAACTTGGAAAATACTCAAAAATAACAGATGGCCCTTCTGGCATGAAATCTTGTGAAGATATCACTTCTCTAACAACAGTTGGTTCTCTAGGCATCATATCGCGCAATACGAGTGCAAGATTCACACTTCACAACAAGATAATGACGAAGAGTTACCTGAACCCACTCAAAATAGCTAACTGTCACCCCTCCAGCATTAGCATAGATATCAGGGAGTATCACAACTCCCTTCTTGGACAAAATCTGTAAAAAGAAAAATGGACAAATTCTGTAAAATCGGAATATGCTCTATACCATTTGAAGGAACACAGGAAAGGTAAATACAACAAACTTGTACCTCATCAGCATCCGGATCAGTAGGATGGTTTGCAGCTTCTATAATGTACTTCGCTTTCACACTTTCAGCATTTTCTCTGCAGGCAAGAGGACCCGAATAATAAGTACACTCACAACTTGCTAGAATGAAATATGAAACAGGATATCATCAACCAGAATGTGGATTCTATTTCTTCCATTATTTTCTAAATTTCTTCAAGAAGATATTCGCAATCAATTGCTAGCTGATGTTATATTCATAGAAGCAACATGCGACATTTTTAGCGCAAGGGAAGCGCCTTCTAAAAATTTGTGAGTTTTGAAAGTTCGAATATAAAATTTTAATTGGAACCAATACTTAAATTAAATCCAAACGACACATATTCCAGAACTGTACTCTTACAGTTACAGGCTAAGTTTCAATCACATGATTTGCGAAATTCGAACAGCTAAAATGTGAAGTTATCCTTTTATGTCACATGAAGAATGCCAAAGAACAAACCTGTTCAAGACTCCTCCTAGAGCACATGGTATGAGAACATCACATTCATGAATGAGAACATCATTTGCATCCATGTTATCCGCACCACTGAAGTCAGCTAACTTTCCTGTTGCCTCTTTATGCTGAAGCAAGGCCTCTATGTCAATTCCATTAGCATTTTTAATTGCTCCAGTTATATCACTCACTGCAACAACCTTGCCACCTTTTTCATGTACAAGCTTTGCAGCCCAAGCACCAACATTACCAAAACCCTGCACAATTACGAATATCAATTGTATGCTAAAAATGAGAGGAAAATAACAAGAATATGGAGTAAAAGATACTAGAAGAGGACCTGAATGGCGAATGTTAAACCCTCAATGCCCTTTCCATGTTCGGCAAGCAATGCTTCTGTGGCATACACAACGCCACGTCCAGTTGCAGCCTCCCTACCCAATGAACCACCAAGATCCTGAACCAAACATAAATATGGTAGCTATGAGAAGGACAATCCACTTACAATCTTCAAAATTATTACAATGTTGAATGCTTTCACGTGTAAATGTTTCATGATAATTTTTGGAGTGAAAATCCAGATGGGGACTTGCCCAAAACATTAACCTCTTCTAGAGGAGATTTAGGGGAAAATTGATGGTTATCATAGTACATTAAGGATGTAACCAGGCAATCTTAACTAGTACGATGTACGCAAGTGTTAGCTATTACAGAATCAGCATTGCAGTTAGCTACTTACAATAGGCTTCCCCGTAACCACTGCAGGGGAGTATCCATGAAACTTTGAATACTCATCCAGCATCCAGGCCATTGTCTGTATACAGAATTAACCGTTACAATTCTGTTAGACAACGTATAACCAAATTAAAATCTGCACAGATAAGTGATTCTTACCTGAGCATTAGTTCCCATGTCTGGTGCCGGGACATCAGTATTAACACCAATAAGATCATGGATTTTCTGCGTGAAGACACGCGTAAGACGCTCCAACTCACTTAACGACAAATCTTTTGGCGAACATCCAATCCCGCCCTTAGCTCCACCATATGGAATGTTTGCTACAGCAGTCTTCCACGTCATCAGTTGAGCAAGTGCATTCACCTCATCGGGATCAACCTAATTCAAGAACAGACTTAAGTAACATCCAAAGCACAAACCAATTCCATTAAAAATAGACTTTTACGTTCTAGACTCCTAGTCCCTCAGCAAATAACAGGAGTAAAGTCATAGAATCCCAAAAAATTTGATCCCTTTCCTGTTCGTAACCAATGCTTAGATTCTTGTTCAAACAAATGAATTAGCTATACATTTCTCATAAACACTCAATCACGTTGTCACACGTTAAACTCATCACTCCAGAACTTTATGCATATGTTGTTATTCATACAGATAAACTACAGAATTCCAAAATCAAACAACTGCCCAATCCACATTTCCAACAAATGCAACTCGCATCACTCAACTTAACACCCCTGCTTCACCCAAAACTTCTCATCAATATCAAAATATACTCCAACTAGACTACACATTCCAATTTCGTCACAGTTATTGAAATCTTAACTGAAAACACTATTTACTAAAGTAACTAATCCATAACTGCTGTAAAAAATTGAAACAAAGCAAACAGTACCAAACAGCAGAATCATGAAATCATACTAATAAAACAGTAGGAAAAAAAACAAAAACAAAAAACAGAAAGGAGACCTCAGGATGATATCGGATCCCTCCTTTCATGGGCCCACGAGCATTGTCATGTTGAACTCTGAATCCGACGTACGACACGAGTGTTCCATCATCTTTCGGAATCGTGCACTCCACCTAATCAAAATCATTTCCAGAACCCAAAACCTCCATCAATCAATCTTAAAAATCACCACAAAAATCACTAAACCAATAAACAAGCACTAAAACAAAATCGAAACCGCGTGAATCATAACGCATCAGAAACGAAGACGAAGAAGAAGAAAAAGAGAAAGCGAACCTTGATTTCTCTGAAGGGGATCAAGAGACTCTTCTCGATCTTAGAATCAAGACCGAGGATACGAGCAGCTTGACGAAAGTTACGGTTGGTTGCAGCAAGAGCATTCATTTTGAAAGATGAGCAAGGAAGAGTCAATAGGAGTAAACAGCAGAGAAGGAGAGAATGGTGGATTGAGGGAGGTGAGAAATGGGGGTATATATAACGGTTGGGGCTGGGGCTAGGTTGGGTTGGTGGCTTGGTGCGTATAGTGGAGACGTAAGCGAATCACGCAAGCCAGGCCAGACATATATGGGAATGGGAGGGAGGTTCTTCTGGGAGGTCATCTTCTTTCTTTCTTTCCCTCCCCAATGTAAGGAAGGAGAAATTGACCAATTTTGCCACTCTCTCTTATTCACTTTCCATTTTGAGTAGATTTCCACTCATTTCATTTCTTTTTTTCCTTTTTGTATTTTTCGTATATGATTATCGTATCGATAATTAGATTGCACTGGTTTTTTCGTTTCTTTTTTTTTTTTGTCATAGATCGCACTGAAGGATGATTTTGTTGACAACTTTGTGTTGGTGGAAAGATTACGATTTACGAATTAATATTTGCAATTTCATTGGCATTATTGAGTGTATGTGTGAAGTCTTTTTTCTTTGATCGAGTTGTATATGTGAAGACGTGAAGTCACGAAATGCTGTTGTAGAGGATCATGTGATGTATTCGATGATGATCTGATTTGTCGTCGTTACTAGTTATAGAAAATCTTTGTTATGTATGGAGTGGGTAATGGTTGGATTAGGTGATATGATGAACATCGGTCAGAGAGTCACGTGTAAGTCGGTGCTATGATGATCATAAGTCAGGTGGTCACGAGTAAGTTCTTTGATTGTGAGACTTTATTGGAGTTGCGTGTGTTAGGATGGTTAGATTCTTTTTGTCGTTGTCGGTATTGTGTACGTGCTTGTCACCGATTGGAGAGAAATGCTAGAAATAACAGTGATTGATTGGTTACGGTGTTAGGTACGATCGATGTAAAGAAAGTTGTCCCGCTTTAAATATATTGAAATTTTAGGCTCGATTTAGGCTGTAAGATGCTTGTGGCTGGAAAAACGTGAGACAATCTGAAACTTTGTACAATTTAGAGCATTACTAAAAATGTATTGATGTTATTGACAATGCCAAAGTAGTTGGAGATGATGAATAGTTTGGAGAAGTTGCAATGACATAACTTGAGGCAGAAGCAAAATCAACCGTGACAAATATGTGGAAGCACGCAACTACGTACGAGCATTGACTGCAGTTACTCATGGAGGCTCACGAGGGGTTTTATGTGTTACGATGCAAAAAATGAAGTGTCAACTCAGAGATGTTTGTCCCGTGCATCATCACTCATAGGTCTATGTGTGCATGTTGTGGTCGGTATTACTTTGGAGAGTTCAGGGTACCTGCGGGAAGGAATATGTTTCAGGTGTGTGTGAAAAAGGTCAAATGATGGGATCAAAGCTTCTATTTACTTTCACATAATTCGACCACATTTAATTATGCGATCGAACACTCACAAGTCACAACTGACAAGTAAACATCTTTTTAAACTTTGAGCTGGAATTCTTATCCTTGGAGATGTCTCCCTTGGACAATATTATGATATGGAATTTTATCTGATCAAAACTTTTAATATGTAAATACAGAAGGTCAAATATTCATACCATACACTATATATTATCTTGTATCCTATTGAGAAATTATAAAGGACATTCAAAATTATACATGTAAAATCTGATCGATCTCTCATTTGTAATAGATCATTGAATATGTACTATATATACAACAATATGGTTAAATATTCATACGGTGTTTAACGTGAAAAGAATATGCTCATCTAATTTTGTGTGATAAAATCATAAATACATTTAATCATTCAATCACACGTGAATATCGAAATCCTCCATTTGTATTTGGATAAGATTATATTATCAATACTTTCTTTTATACTCTCCTGAAAAAAATACTTTCTTTTATACTAAATATTTTAATGTGTACTATATATAAAATATGATTAAATATTCATATAGTGTTTAACGTGAAAGGAATATGCTCATGTGTGAAAAAGAAATCATAAATAACATTTGACATTCACATATGTGAATATCAATGAAATCTCCCATTTGTACTTGGACAAGATTATATTATACATTTCCATTTGACTAAATCTTTGAATCTATACTCAATATTGTTAAATATTCATATAGTGTTTAACGTGAAAGGAATATGCTCATCTAATTTTGTCCGGAAAAATCATAAATAATATTTAACCACCCATGTGAATATTAGCGACATCTCCCATTATACTTGGACAATATTATAATATACGTTTTCATTTGATTAAGACATACGGCTAAAAAGTAATTTAGTGGACGTTTGATAAATTAAATAGGACAAAGTAACTGAAAATAATATTACCACTTGTAGCTGATAAAATACTTTATTTTTAAAAAAATATATGAAGTAATTTTTCTGATCACTTATCTTATTTACATTCATTAAACGAACATAATTCTAAATAAAGTGAAATCATCTGACTTTTAACAAACATTTAAGAAGTTTAACAAAGGAACATCCTTATGAAATGTCATTGTTAAAAAATAAAAAATGACAGTGAATTGTGAGTAGGAGTAGAATAATAGATTCAACGAATGAAGACAATGGGAAGAGATGAGAGGTGATGACATTTAAAGCTTAAAAGCAACCAGTTTGGAGAAAAATAATAAATTCATTAATTGTCACATGATTATTAGTGACTAGACCTGCTGTTAATGAAATTTATCCGTTGAAATATATATACTGACTCCATTCCAAGTCAGATGCATTTTCATTTATTTTTGGTAGTTACAAAACTACAGGTGCGTTCATGCTGGAACAAACCTAAGTCGGATACATTCTATTTTTTCATTGTCAATTGATTTTTTTAAATTATAGATAGTAATACGTTTCACCTCCAAACAATAGGTCGAAAGTTCGGCGTGTGCTACTCTAACACTCTTACTATTCGATTACTTTTATAACTCTATATTTGATCATTGTCATTGTCATGCACATTTGATCTTTGCAACATGTTCGGCGTTCCACCATGATTGAGATTGTCCAATTTCTTTTTCAATTTATGAAAAGTAGAATTTCATCAGTGAATAATGACCTTCACGTTATAGTGGTATTTCTTTTTCTACATCCCGATTTTGATTTTCCGATTCTAATTCCACATTTTGATTTTCTGATTATAATCTCTTAACAATCACGTTCTACGAATCTTTCCTAATAAATGTGTGAATCGTCATTGTAAAACTCCAATTACAATATATACATACATGTAAGACTATTATACAACTCCAATAAACGGACAATGTCACATGTTATGTATCTCTTTCTTGTTAGATAGCGGACTTCATATCTATGCTATTCCAAAAGTCATGGGTCTAAACTTCAATTAATTTTTTCTATTCTAACATGTTCATAAATTATAAGTTATAACCATGATGCTTATCCAAAAAGGTCCAATTTGCACAGCCCTTCTCTTTGCAATTAATGCCTAAACCTAATCTAGATAATAAAAATAATTTCCCCTCAAAGTATATCAATACTCACGCACTATGAACTAAATTATCAACCAAAATAATAACAAATATAAAAGAGAAAAACTTGGGAAAGACCACTTATGTGTCTAAATAAAATATTTCGTGAATTAATATGTTCTTGTTGTTACAAACGAATACCGCGTGTCACAATCACTAGTTAAGATAAAATCTGAACCACCTCATCGGAGTGGAAGGTTGTTACCTTGCATGGGAAGCATGTGACTGATTTTCATTTAAAGTTACTTGTGTTTGACGAGTATATCTCTTCTGAATGAAATGTGTGTAGCGTGACATAAAGTACAAATGGAGAATATATCCTGCTGGACAGACATGCTTTGCGGCACAAACCAATGCGCCTTTCTTGCCTAAAAACGTGAATACAAACATGAATTCTCCCATTTTGCTAGCTTCAGACGCATGACTACTGTAACACCTTAAACTGGAAAGATTCAAGAATCTTCAGCTTCCAAACCTTGGAGGGAAATGTTCTTTGTACATGTATTCTACAAAGTTAGTCGTTGCGGAGTACTATCTTGTTTCGTAAGGTCATTGTATTCGTTTCAGACATATTATCGACCTATCTCATTTGCATCGTGTAAACTCCACAATGATCTTTTCAATAATACTAAAACACGAGATCAATTTCCGGTTATGAAAATTGCACAAGAACTCTTAAAAAGATTGATCGGTATATCACCACAACCGCTCCGCTAGCTAATTTGTGTTAGTTCTCCAATTATATATGCTAAAACACACTATCAACATTCAATCATAAAAATTTGCATAAGAACTCTCAAAATACATTAATCAATATATCACGACATCCACTAGCTGAAACACTATTATTTCTCAATTTGTCAATGTGTACTACTTTCTGTGTTTTTATAAAACTTTATCAAGAATTAGGAAGTAATTTTTGAAGAAAATTAAAATTCAAAAAAGATCAGTGGAGTTTTTTTTCATGAAATTGTGAAAGTGAAGTGTGGCGACAAAATTGTAATATTATTATACGAAAGCTGTTTTTAATGTGAGGCATGAAACTAGCCAGATGTTCGAGCTAAAAATCTTGAAAAATAAATCATGTTTCTCATTTTAAATAATATCTAGAACATCACCCTAATTTAAACAGTAGTCAACATCAAAGACAAGTACAACTCAAAACAATTCAAATTTAACACACCATCTCACTTATATTGATAAGGATACACGACAGACGCGGCAAAACGTAGGCAGAAACGTGAAAATAGATAACGCTAACACAGCCACCCACCCAGCAAAGCATAAATTGTCAAGTCAAACACACGATTTATCGATCAATTCATATACTTTCAGCCTGCCAATTTATTACAATATTGTAACATTATATGAATTAAGTATGACCAAGAGGGGTTGAATGTGCCGATTCGCCACGTCCAAGAGCTGTTCTTATCACCAGTTACAAGAAAACACACAAATCGTAGGATTTATCCAACACTATATGCAGCCATTGACTAAATAAACACATTAATCAATTGTTACTTGGACAGGTTGGATCCAGGGAGGTCCTATTCGGGGGTGTCATAGGCACATCACCTATATTATCCCGACTCAGAGAACTAAGCACCCGGTTCGCTGTATCCAGGTATCTGGGCGCCGGACTTGACTATTTTATGAAGAAATTCTTTTGACCTAAACTGAAGTTTCTTGGTGCAACACCTACATAAGAGTATCAAGTGCGAAGTGTACAACGTGGATATGCAAAAGAAATTGATGAGTCCGGAATCCGGATAACATAGCTCTATCACTATAGGTAGAAATAATTATGCACATATATTTCATAAGAGTATAGTCCGAACGAAGATTTACGGTCAGAAATATTACATTTGGGAAATGAAAATATACCATCAACTCCTCTCTAAATAAAATACCAATGCTCAATGTTAAATTTGAGACCCAGGAATCTTTATATTTGAGATGTTCTGAGTGCCTCATAACTAGGAATCCTAAGAAAGACAGATGAGACTCCATTAACATCGAGGAGCTCTTTTGGCATATCCAGATCCTGGATATTGGAAAGTGTGGTGGTTCTTGCAGACTGGAAGGTAACTGTGTTGAGTCATGAGAATTTCTATACCCTGAACCTGCAAAATAGCTCAATCTGTGAGAATTAATATTTGTATCTGCAGAAATAATGGTGCCAGTAGGAGCAAAATAGGTGCGCCACAATATCACAATGTGGTTTGGCCATTCAGCAGATCATATAATGAAAAGTTCAGGTTAGAATCAACACAGTTTATTAGTGATGTTTATGCAGGTGAGTATCCGGAATGAAATACATATCTGAAGTTTTTATTACGGGAATAGGGTACTATGTTTATATGTTAGGAAAATATACTTGCGTATTCAACCTGTAATGCTTATTAGTGATTATGTTGGTACAGGAAGTTTTACTAGTCAAAGAGATGAACATGTAATGGCACATTGAAGGATGAACACAAATGAAATAGCACGCAATGAACTGAATCAAGAATAACACAAACTAGTACTAGTAAAACAGGCATTTGACTCATAATATCAACGTTATTCAGACAAATTTATGCCCCTATATCTGTGGGTATATATTACCAAAACTTGATACAAGTAGTTAACATTGAGTATCATTATTCATCTCAAGCTTACAGCTTAGAATGATGCAGAAAGAGACCCATACATTCATACACGACAATGAAGGGAACAAACAAAGTACAAGAAGTTATTTTGTTTTATTTTTTTGAGGGGACAAAATACTAGAGTTAACTACTATTAACTGTCAACTTCTGCGGAAAAAGCTTAAAACTATCTTGTAGCTATATGAAAGGAAAGAGAGAACTATAAACAGGACTTTTATTTTCCTATCGTGCTATCCATTTCACATGCATGGATTATATGCTTCCGTGAATTAACGCTACAAGTTCATACGCATGAAAGTTCCAAGTAAATCTACCTTGACAATTAATTTATGACTGTCACAAAGAGCGCCTTCCCAAGCATGTCGAAGATCATCCGTCTTTCCTGCTTCAATCATTAAACATTTCTGAATCAGAAACTAATATCTGAGGGAGCCCCTAGCATAATAAAAAACAATGGCAATAGGATATATGGTACTACTTTCTCTTTCTCCTTTCAGTTGCGCTGTTTCTTGGTTCACTTCTTGCAGAAGAAGATCCAGGACCGGGACCGAACCCATATTGCATTGGAGAAGGAGCTTGACTGGGTGCAGATGGAATAGAAGGGGACGCAGCTCTCATTGACACAGGTGGCAGCGCTGGAGGTGGAATAGCAGCTGGAGGTGCAATTTCAACTTCAGGTAATGGCTTTGGTAATATATGTTTTAATCTATTATTCCTGTGGTTTTTCCAAAAGTAAAATTGTTGCCTGTGCGCCAATTCCTTTAGCCACCAAGGAAAAAGAAATTAGCATCAATAAACACCTAAAATGAAATACTCACTAAATACCAAAACTTATGTACTGTCTGAGGAAACTTAAAGATATGTACCTGAAAAAACGTGAAACATACAAAATAAGGTTTACATATGGAGTATAGTTTGAAAGCTAAGGGAATAAACCTTGTTTGCTGGATGCGCCATAGCATTGCGGAAGTTCTTATTTTGGAGAAGCTCGAGAAAGTAAAGGCAGTGTGGATACCTTGTAAGATATCAGATAAGTGTATAAATTAGGATAGTATTTAAGAGCAATCAACTTATACGGTAAAAAACATTACGCAACAAGTAATGCACTAAGAATCGATATAAACACAGAACAGAAGTCTCAGAGGTGGCAAATCCAGAACAAAATATCACTGATAAACTTTACATATTAAATTTTAAGTATGTAAAGTTTAGTAAATGTTTTATAGTTATAATATAATGTTGTAGTTTTTTTCACAAATATGAAATTGATTGACTATAAAAATTTTGAAATACGACAATTTGTTTTATGTGTAGGAAATATAGCAAAATATAATGATTATTTTTACAATTTGGAATGATATTTTGAAAAGAAAAAAAGTTTAGCTCTATTGGTGATATAAGTTCATCAAGTTTGGCATTTTATTTGAAAAAATAAAAGGCATACCTATTATATCACCAATGGAGTATACTTTGATGAAATAACTTTAGAAAGTATAATAATTTCAGCAAAAAATTTGTGTCCGTCTTTCAAAAGGACACTAATTAAAACTAACTATTACTATATTTTTATTCACAAAAACTATGATGGTAAAACTTATTAAATGCTTATCAAAAATAGAATGTCAAGGATAAATAAGTAGTAAAGATAGAAACTCATACTTTAAACATACCTAAAGTTTAATACTGTGCTTAGGGTTCAGAAGACATAACGACAAGTACAGAAAAAATATTTCAACTCAACTAAGTAAATTAAAAGGCATACTATATGAAAAAACAGATTGTCTAGAGAGGAGCACGTCCTTTGTTATGCATATACATACATAAACTGATAAAAGAAATTGCTAAAAGGAGGATAAAACTCAAGAATACCTAAAGTAAATAAACTGTGCTATACATAAGTACCAAGAAAAATGTTAAACAGGCAGTCGATCACGTGTTGGTGAAACCACATGCGTGTCACTCTACCACTAGGCTACATTAGATCTTAATCTAACTATATGGTATGTATACAGCTAGTAAAAAGTCGAGCGGCGTCCAGTTCAAAATGCCATATAGGTCAAAATAGAGAAAGCATACCAAGAGGCAGTAAGAGCATGATGATTAGAGAACTCACATTATGAACTTCAGATACTCGGGCCTCTGCCAATACTGAAGATACTTCAGGTAGGCAATAAATGCTTCATCTTCGAAGTATCGGTTCTGAGCCAAATCTGCAAAAGTAAAAAACAGAAATCAACCCAAGATTGTACAACATTAAGCCCGAACGAAACCTAATTAATCATTCATCGACCTTCGAGAACGAAACATGATTAAATGGATTCCTATCAGAGATGGTAAAATCTAGTTCAACTTAAACCAGAATTTACTTAAAAACATGGAATTCTCCACACATCCCTCACTATTGATTCTTATGTCTCTGCCTCATAAACATATCAACATTTAAGCACTGTACTATATCAAACAAGAAACACGAATTTACAAAGCGTGTAACAGCAGCTACTCAAAACTGCCATTTAAGTAACTGGTAAACACCATGTCAAGTACACAATCTGGTATCTCATCTCTAACCAAGGAGGTAACTAGCTACATTCAAAGCACAATACATACATATAAACATACTATTGATACACCCATGACAGAAGAAAGGGAAAGAAAATACATACAGTGAATATAAGTTGGATTAGCAAGGCACTGAATAAACTCCAGTTCAAGCAAAAACCTTTGGCGCCCATCATCTGGATCCTTATAAACCTGTTTCTCCCTGAAATGTATCCAATTTCATCCACATACATATTAAGGAAAAGATTGTTGTTTTGAACAAAACGAAGAAGCAAGGAAACTGAATTAAGGAAAAGGTTGTAGTTTTAAACAAAACGAAGAAGCAAGGAAAGTGAATTGTAAATGTTGAATGTGATGGAGAGAGATTACTTACGAGGGAGATGGATTGGCCGATTCTGGGGATTCTGGATTGGAATCCATGATCGCCGGTTAAACAAAACCCTAGGCTAAATCTCCGCTCCGAGTCCGACACAACCGAGCAGACTGCAAAAGAGTACTGAAGTTTCTAATTACTTTCCGTTTATCTTCTTTGTTTTGTTTTATATATACTCGATTGACTATAATTCGAACTATAAGGGAATTCGTATTATAGGTCGAGTTTTATTCTAGCATGAATCGAGTTTTATTCTAGCACGAATTGAAAGAGGCGACACAGATTGAAACGAACTTGGCAGAGGCCTTTTTTTTGTTACTATATTAATTAATGGGCTCTTGCCTATTGGGCTTAATATGTGAATAGCTTCTGGAGTAGCGCTTTAAATATGTATTTTCTTGTTCTTTTTTAATTTTTCAGATCGAATTGGATAAATCTGAAATTCGCATATTTTAATCTGATCCGATCCATATCTGAAATCCGGAAATGTCAATCCGAAAATGGCAGCACGGATTGATTCTTTGCGAATTTTCGATTTTCGAAGATTTTGCACCCCCTACCCGAGAGTATCCGGCACGAAATAGCTCAGTGGTATCTTTAGTATTGGAACAAATTAAAATCTAGCCAATATCATATTCAATATTGCTCCTGACTTTGACACTTGTTCATTTTAATTCAGTTAATTTCGTTGGTGTTTGCTTAATTAAAATTTATATTTTAAATAAGTAAAATTTAGTTATTCATGTTTCATTCATTTCAGTTCAAGTAAATTAAGATCAATTCAATTCACAAATTTTCATACGAATCAGAGAGAGTTTAATGATTTCAAAAAAAAAAAAAAAAAACGAGAGTTTAATGTTATTATAAAAAGAGAAAATTTTAGAATACAC
>JAYMSL010001497.1:0-17022 GCA_036897195.1 Plantago coronopus
CTCCCCCCTCCCTCCTAACCCCAACAAAAGAATATTTAAAACGGTGAATTTTATTTGGATGCTTTTCAAAAATTTTATATACAATCTCGAGCAACCTAAAACTTTAACAAGCATACCTTACCATTAGATTTAGGGAAAAATCCGAAAAAACGTACCTTAAGTTGTACAGGTACCGATTTTGGTACCTTAAGTTGTCCGTGTCCGATGTGGGTAATTTAAGTTGACTACTGTCAGATTTTGGTACGTATGTTTGACAAATTTAACGGGACCGTTGATTTGACTCAAATTTGACCGCATAAAATTTAGAAATAAAAAACACAAAATAAAGAAAAAGATAAAACATATAAAAAAGTGGTACAGTAACACACGTAGCGTGTTCGGAATTCAAAATATATGAACACCACTGAACGCGGTGTATCATTTCTAGTATATATATATAAATCTGTTTTAAATGCTAACGTAGATTATTTACTTCATTATCATGCTCTGCTTGCATTCATACACATTTGTTCATCCGTTGTGTTGTTTTATAATATAGCTAAATTATAAACACGTTAATGTTACTATGTTCTCTCTTAGATATTTCTTTCATTGTTTTGCCCCCTTTAATGTTATGCTTCTTTTTTTATTTTTTCTTTTTTTTGTCGAGCCATAGAAAAATTCTCTTGCCAAATATCATGGACGTACAAAATACCGACCAAAAGATCTAGGCGAACCAAGAGAAACGAAAGACTATCAATATGGACATAAATCAATCAGAAAACTATCAAGTCTTGCGCCCTTAAGCTTGTACATCACGTTTGGAGGCATACCAAGTACAAAGCATATATAGCTAGTGTTTTGCTCATGTCACTTATCAACTTTATGGTCGTTATATCCGTGTACGTTGCTTTAAAAGGTTGAACTTGTTCTCGTATTCTCGTGACAAAGGGGGCATATGGGGCTTCGTAAATTAGTAAATATTATTATTAGTAAATTAATAAATAAAATAATACATTTCTTCGTCTCGAAATTACAGACTCTACTTAGTTTTCCGATTGATGCCATCTTGAGGCATTTCGAAGCGTCCAAAGTGCATGGACGATAATTTCTACCAATTCCAGTGCTTTGCTAGTGCGAACTCTTCCCTTTCATATCCTTCATGGCCCAATCCTTTTCAACCTTTCAGTTAATTAACGTATGGTCACTTCCCAGTACGTAGCTACAACATTTGTTTCCATACAAAATTTACTTTACATTTTTTTCATCATATATATACAACTCACAATCACCGCATATAACATGTTCTATCTATTGCAAGATATCAATCAAATAATTGCCATGATACACACTTTAAATTGGTAAACTTAAATATATACTCTGCTTTCTAATGATTTATTGGTTACAAATTCTTAATAGTTATCTTGTTCCATTATAAAACATTATAAGTTTTTCGTATTTTAGATATTCTTACTACTTCATCTATCTCTCTCATTCTTTTTCGCCACTTTATCAACATGCTTCAAAAATTAATTTTGTATTAATATTTATTATTTATTAGTTCCATGTAAGTTGTTACTTGAAAACCTATTCACAGAAACTCGTGAGATAAAGTCTTTTTAACTTAAATTAATGATTTTTTAAAGAAAATCAATTTTATATATATATATATATATATATAAATCAAAACGTTAATATTCTTAACTAAATATAATCTGTTGTTTATTAAAAAAAAGTTAAAACACCAATGACGTTTTTGAGTAAATATTATTTCGAATTGTTCCTTTTGGTGTCATTATTTTCCTTTTGGTGTCACTATTTTTTCATTGATTATCTGGGTGAATTTAATAATATAGATATCCTCCAAATAATAGTATATATGTTTTGTTTGTTTCTTTAATAAAATCGTGGGTATGAAGAATTTGAAATCTTCAATCTGTTATAATATTTGCATTTATTGTTATTGTTGAGTGGAGATTTAAGAGGAAAAATGCATTGATTAGTGATTACTATATATATTTAAGGACATTGATGGATGGGTGTAATAAGTTGAAATCATGCAGTGTATGTGGGATAAAACTAAACTAAGACTGCCAAGTTGTTTGCATATCAACGTAATTAGATTGACACATAAGCAAGGTTTTAGTTTTTTCTAAATATAGATTGAATTTTGTACTTGAGGAAAAATAAGGTTGTCCACGTCAAAAAGTGATGATGTGGATTGCTTGAGCTTCCAACAAATATTTCAGTTTTATTATATATATGGATGGATTATCTAAAATAGTAAAATTGGATTTCTAGTTCATGATCTAATCTTCATTGAATTTCTTTGGTAAGAGTGACGTAGTTTCTAGTATGGGTTGTACTTGTAATCGCATATAACTCAGCTTTGATCTTTTCAAGTGAGAAATTTTGAATTGGACTGAAGTTTTTTTTTTAAAAAAAAAATGGCAAACTATTACAAACTATCATGAAAATATTAGTAATGTGCACCTAAACATATGACTCTCGAGGTTCGAACCTCAAACCTCTTACATGTAATGATTTTCAACTCTTTTTCTCAACCGCTGGACCACCTTATGACTCCCCTAGATAGAACTTAAGGAAAATGCAAATTTGAACCAAGCTGAACTTAACTGAACTGAACTAAATGGAACTAAACTAAATTGAAAAAAATGGAACTGAACTTAAGTTGAAAAAAACAGAGTCCCACTTATAAATTTGTATTTTGCTTTAGTTCATTCAGTTCAGTTAAAATTTGTATCTTTACTTCAACTTAGTTCAGGAATTCATAGCTAAAAGACAAAAGAACGGAAACTTACAGACTTAACGTAGTCCGTTTAGCGGGAATTTACAGCTCGAGGATAAGTCTGGAATTTGAAGGAATTGACAGGTACTACATTCTAGGCCGTATATGTTCTTTTTCATTAATGAGATGTAAGACAACGCATGATATTATTCGCAGACCTAATATAATTCAGAAATCTATGAATCCGGTATGTATATGATGGGGTGACTTAATTCAATTTTCAAGCATTCTGAAGGCCTGGATAGAACTTCACAATTTGGTTAAGGCTGGACATATCTCAGCATTTCTTTAGCTAAATTAATGACAGGCATTGGCGCTCTAGTTTCCAGTGAGTGTGAAGGTGTGGACATCCCGCAAGTGTGATTGTATTCTTGGGTTGGTTTGTAATCACTCTAAGATCTATCAGTCATACTCGAGTATTTTTCCTAGCGTAACTTGTAGCCTAGTGAAATCTCTCTATGGTTCAAATAATTACTATTGGGGAATTAATATATATGACTAGATTCCACAACTCTCTACAAGTTCGAACTTTTAGATGAGATAGAATTCTATCATGGTATCAGAGACTTTGGTTCACGCCCAGACCTGGGTTCGAATCCCTGTGGAGACCGCCTTCACCAATATGTATTTCCACTCGATTGGCCTCCCCAAACGAGGTTGAAATCGGCCACGAGTGCGGGGGAGTATTGGGGAATTAATATATATATATGACTAGATTCCACAACTCTCTATAAGTTCGAGCTTTTAGATTAGATGGAATTCTATCAATTACGTGCAATTCTCATGCGTGTTATTCAACAGCGTTTATCCTCATTTAAGATAATATTAAATTTTGTCATTTCAAAAAAAAATAGTCCATTTGTATTCCAAACGTGGTGGTATGGTTTGCAAGTAATCATATGTTTTTTGCAACTAAGTATATAAATACAGTCACATATATACCAGAAATTTGTAGTACGCATTTTACTCAAAATAAAAGTGATTGAGAGAAAGGGTTGTATAGTATATAAGTAGAAATACACGTTCTCAATTATGAGGCATTCTGGATGATTCCAAAAGCAAATATTTGCATGTTCCAGTCCAAAACATACAATAATATATCATGACACGTCTATGGTCCATATAATGCATAACGATATGCCAACATAAAAGTATATCAATCAATGAGTGATCGGGGTTTTATAAATTAATGCTATTAGATTGGAACCAATCTCAAAATTCCAATGTTGTAGATGGTTGATTTCAGGATGCAGCTACCCACTCAACAGGGACATTTAGAAATTTCGGAGGAGGGGTGAAATGTAATACTTTCGTTCAATATTGATCAAGAGAGGTCGAGATAAGCATATTATCTATCCCACCCTGAACTATATAAAATATTTATTAGTGATTACAAAAGCTAATATTTGGGTGCTAAACATATAATCCTTTCGTCCCATTTTAAATGTAACATTTGAAAATAGGCATAAATTTTAACAAACAATGTATTATATTGAAATTTGAGACTGATGATGTATAAAACTTGCTACGTCATGCTAGTTCGTCTTAATACAAGATCACGTGTATAATTCTCTATAATCCGTGTAGAGTAGTGATAAAGCGTATCAAGTCCTTAGTGTCCAATGCTTAGGTAATGTATTCCAAGTGTTCGGTCTATTCACGTCCTTAACACCTATACCATGCACACTTAAGGTAGGGGGTTAGTCTATTTTACCAGATTGCATGTGGGCAATCTGGAAGTGACTTAACGAGGAAGACCTAGCTCGAGGTAGGACCGTTCCTTAGAGAGAAAGTAGAAGGTTTAGAGAGTGATAGAGAGATAAAGATTACTTACCTTGGGAAACTCCCTAATGGTGTGAGTATTTATAGGCAAATGTGATCAAGTAGCCTTACCGTTAGATCGTTTAGATCTAACGCTCCACGTTACTCCTTATGATTGAGCTAGGGACCATGGACATGTCCTAAGCCTCTATATAAGTAGACCTGACTATATGCAAATAATTGTGGGCCGAGTGGATTAGTAAACATAATCAGTTGGGGTCATCAGGGTCTACAGCCTGGTGGTGGTCGAGACTCACAGGTATAGAGAGTGAAACTCAAAGTTTCATTATCTGGAAATGAAGACTTAGACGTGAATCCGTCTATACTTTTAGGGGTGAAGTAGACTCCGACCCTGATCACTTTGGCCGAGCATGAAGACTTGTGATCTTCATTTGTAGCTTGTATTGATGCTCTGCTCCTCTAGGCGTTTTAGAGTATGCTCGGATCGTACACTCATATAGTCTTAGTTCGGAGACATATTCGTCCCTAAAAGAGATACACCAAGGTGGAGATAAAAGGTAAAGAAGTGAAGTAATTTTAGATATAGGTGGCCGGCAGATTGCAGGCGCCAATTGTAAAACCCCAATTGTAAAACCCGTCAAACGGTTGGCGGTAGATCTCATCTGATCATTTCCCCTTACACGGTTACATTACACCCCAGTACTTGTCAATAATCCTCATCAATAAATTCCAAACTCTTAATTCAAACTCCTCAAAATTCAACAATGGCGTCCATTTACAGCTGCAGAGAATGCGGAGCAAATCTCAACCTCTACGGCTCCCATCTTTTCCCCCCGGACTTCTACTTCGAGGCCGGCAACAAGAACACCGTCTCCTTCTCCACTGTTGACGCCTCCAAATTCCGCTTCGAGAAAGAGGATAAAATCCGACCTTTTTTCGAGACCCTAAATTACTGGGGTATTCAGCGCAAACGGGTCAAGATCAAGTGCAACTCCTGCGGGAAGCTCATCGGCTATATCTATGACGATGGACCCCCGTTGACTGATGGAATTGGGCAGTTTGGATTTGGTCCGAGTCAAGTTGTGCCTAGAAACCCTAGGTACCGGTTCAAGAACAAGGCGATTATGGTTTCTAGTCAGACCTGAGCTAATTTTGGTGCTTGATTGGTTGTTTGGTAAATGTGTTTTGTAAATGATCATGTACTTTTTTTCCTTTGGTTGTGTACAATATTGGGGAAATTCGTATCTTGTTGTGAGTTTGTGATTATGTTGATGAACATTATTAATGCTTAATTGCAAAAGTTATTTTCTTGATTACTATGTCACTGCTTCTCTGGATTTGTTTGTGCCCTGAGATTTGACCTTGCTCCTTCAAGGATTGAAAAGATGTGATTCAGTTTTCCCTTGATTAGTCTGTGCCTGAGATTAATTTTATATTAAGGGATTAAAAAGATGGAGTTTTCTTCACGGCTGATATTGTGAAGTAATACTATCCTTTGTGAAGAGTAGAATGATCAATCCTAAGTATGATGATATGATATGGGTGTTGAAGTTTTTTCCGGCTTATATTTGTCCACTTGCGTCACTTCTTTGGATGCTTGAATCCGCCATCATCATCTCTCTTTCTTTGCTTTTTGACAGAATATATTTAAGCTGGTATGCTGATTGGTTATGTTATCTGATAAGTACTGATTAGCTCCATTTGCAATTGTTTTTTGCCCACTTGCATTGAACCTGTAGTGGAGCATACGTAACACTTACTTTCATATAATGTATGTATCTGATGTTGATAAATTATGATAGTGACCCTTTTGTTGGTTGCTTAATGAATCATAGTTATTGCTTCTTCATGCAAGTCAAGAGGATGGTACATAAATTTGCCTTAATAGTTAACCAATCAAATTAGCTTAGTTAACCACCGTTTTCATTGTTATATTGTAGTAGTAGTTTATTTAATGGGAACTTGCAATAAAAATAAGACAGAGAGTTGCTTTGGAGCTACCATTATACCTATCTTATATATATAATACTTATGCAAAACACCTAGTCATCTGCTATTTGTCTGAATTGTTATCATATTAACCACTTGTAGATAGTTTGTTTTCTTGTAGTGCTTGTACAAGAGATATCAGGCTATTAATTGGCAGAGCAGAATCAGCTTTGTTTCTCAGTTTGTGTATGCTTGAATATTCCAACTTTGGATTCCTAATAACTTGAAAATGGACAAGGATTCTTCAACAGGTAAGGTGAAGAAAATCATGTCAAAGCCTTCATCTCCTCTTTCGTCCAGGTATCTTGGTTTTAAAAGCAAGATGATGTTGAAGTCACCAGCAGTTGAAACGACGAGTGTGACAAGGCAGGAGATTGCTTATTATTGGAAACAAAGGCGCATGGTGGAGGAGGAGCATCTTCAAGCTGCTTTAAAGGCAGTAGCTCGTGTCAGGGCTAGGAATCTCACAGTAAGTTCAGTATATATTGTGTTATAAATAGTTGTTATTCTTGCAAACTAGTAAGCTTTAAATTGAATCTTCAGTTCATTATAAGATCTTGTGGCAAGACATTCTCATACCTGTTTTGTATGTATTATGTTGTCGTTTGTTTAAAGATGAATATGTTCAGACTATTGACTTCCCTGTAACTCTGGAACTTCACATCATTCCTTGTTCTCCTGCTTACTTGGTTGTTTATGTGGGAATGTGTTTTCTTGGATAACTTTCTATGGAAGAATTCATATAAACTACTACTGGATTACATACCTCTTTGGGTCAAGCTTTTGTATCAGAGTACTTGGCTCACGTCCATACCTGAGTCAAATCTCCATGGAAACCGAATCCACACATATTTAATTTCCACTCGAATGGATACCTCTTTAAATTTCAATTTTTTGGATGAGATGGAATTATATCACTTACAGTTGTGCATAGATGAATAACCGCTGTGTGAGAAATTACCAGATTTTAATATATTATCCTATATACTCCCTTCGGTTCAATTTTATCTATATATTCCCTTGAGCTCTTACATTTAGACAGGTCCTGCCATGACCAACTGCTCTTACCAAAATAGTGAATAAACAGTCTCCAGATTACCTGGGAGTGAACCCATCTACAAACCGTTATCCATGGTTTCGTACTTTCATCTCACAGTTATTTCTTTTTCATAATTCATAAGCTGGGTATGTGACACTTCTATGTTAGTGAACAATGTTTTCTGTTAGAGATGTGATGCAGTTACAATTGACCTTCGGGTATATATTTCTGAGGCTTTAGCTTGAGTTGTGAATTCTGAATTCGAATTCTCACTACAAATCCCACTGAACAGGAAGCTGATATCGTAAGATTACTTGGTAGCACACCCATCTACAAACTGTTAACCATGGTTTCATTTGTCAAAAATAATTATTTTCCATAATTCATAGGCTGGGTATGTTATACTTGCTAGAGAACAGTGTTTGGTGTTAGAGATGTGATGCAGTAACATGTGGTTTTTGTGTATAGATTCTGAGGCTTTGAGGCTTTAGCCTGAGTTGTGCATTCTGAATTTGAATCCTCACTTGAAATCTCAATGAACAGGAAGCTGATATCCTAAAATTTGAAGCATCCTTGGAGGATGATACCGAGAGTCTCAAGAAAGGAAACAACACTAAAGTCTCTGGCAATGATGTCGGGATAAGGGACTGGTAAGCATAACTTGTCAATTGGTTCTCCGTCTCACTACTAACAAAATTCTCCCATCCCATGCTCTAAATATTTGTGGGTCTGTAAGGGGTTGTGGGAGGGTGAAGACTGTTTCCAGCCCTCGAACCTGTGACCTACATGTCACAGGTTTTGACTTACCATTGTGCCAAGATTTGCCCTGAAAATAATAACAATTTTCATGAAAAGTACCTTATTCCACAATGTTCTGATATTGGCGTGTAGGTGGATGAAAAGCAGGTACGCGTATCTAAACCAGCCAGACATGAAGTTGGTTGATGGCCTGAGAGAAAGATCAGTAGCTCGTCTTCCTGTGTTCCTCAGAGGCAAGTGTACTAGTCTACCAAGTCCAACATATGGATACTCCGCAGCAACCATATAATCAAGTTAAATGATCTCTATATATGCCACTGCTGGATCCACTTTGATGATGCATTGTGCATTTCTGGTTTCTGTAAAATATGCCCATGATTCTTCCTCCACTGTACTTGTGCGCATTATTGTAAATATGATAAAACTCCTCTGTACAATATTTACCAGCTATTTTGCATTAATGTAAATACAATGAAGTCCTCTATCAATGCGTGAATGCGTAATTTTGCTTCTTGCATTTTACGCACTATATTCTTTCATTAGCATTATTTGCACTGCGAATTGGATAATACTAACAGAGATAGTTTGTGCCTCTTGTAGGCTGTCTGGTCCCTCTATGTAGTGCCTTCACTGTCTATTTGGGGCTGAGATTGCGATTTGATATCAAGTGACTGCAAGTGTGACAAAGTTGAGATAGAGCACCTTGGGTAGGAAATGGAAAGTGGACCAGTCATCTTATCTTCCATCTGAGCCCCCTTACTTGGATTTCTCTTTCAAACTGCTTTCAGTAATTGACGTCCCATTATTGTCTAGTTTGATTTATTCCCTAGTGTACACAAGCACTTCTTGTCTGCAGGTTGCAGCCTCCCGCCAGGGTCGCCCTAGATCCTTATAGAGTGTGAATGGTATACAATATTAACAAGATTACAAGATGTACTTTTATTTTTAGAAATACGTTCATAACAATATTATAGAGTGTGTTTAGTTCAGGGGTTATTTAGGCGGTTTTGTCGGAATCAAGGCAAATATAATGTTTGGAAGGGTTTTTGCAAATCTCAAAAAAATAAATTCCATGAGGCTCATTATTTTCAAGTTTGAGTTTGAGTCTTAGGTCATGTTAATACTCATTTTTTGTTTATGAGCCGTTGCCGATTTCTTTGAACTAGACTCGGCTTGTTTAACAAAGTGAAATTTGTGCAAAGAGAGAGTGAGAAAACTCCAATAAGAGAATCCTTTGGGAAACTGGGGAACAATAACTTTTCCGTTGCTTGACTGGGCTTATTGAAAAGTCAGCATATTTAAGTGTGAGAATAGATGATCACACTTAAATTAGCCCCATTAGAGCACTCTTTACAGGAGTCTCAAATAATTCCCTAAAATTTTATCTAAAATCAAATCCTAAACTAGTTTTAGGGAAATTTAGGGAGTTTATATTTTTAGCACCATTTTCAGGTTTCCTATTTGCAATGCAAAATACTAAAGATTGGTAGTATGGTCCACCAATATCACACTCAATATGCATATAGGGAGAAGATAGGGAGGTATAAATTTGAGAATTAATTTAGGAACTCCCTAGATATATGAGTTCAATTATTGTGGGCCCAGATATTTAGGAGTCCTGAAGTTGTAGTGTTTTCAACACTTTTTCCTACTTTCTCCTCAAATTTGAATTTATGGATGTTTTTAAGAGTGATCTTAGATGGATGTTAATATGTCATATCATGGAGTTTAATAAGCATGAATGAAGCGTTGTAGGGTCAATCATTACAGGACATGTTGCAGTTTATTTGGTTTTAGTCAATGTTTATGAAACAAACAAGGGTACTTTAATATATATAATAATAGAGGAACAAATTTGAAATGTCAAACCTTAATACACTTCCAGTCTAGGTTTATATGTGAATTTGTATTAATGTCCGCCAATTGCGCCATGAACGTCCAAACCAACTCCCATTAACATCCATCTTTCATCTCTATTTGAACTCATCATCAGTCATTGCTCATGTCATGCCCCTTTTTCTTTCCGGCTCCATTTGACTTGTAGTGTGTTGCTAGCTAAAAATAATGCATTCAATTTTTTGGCCAACTCATAACATCAATTCATCAAATATGCCGTATAGGTTTATATGCCCCTTAACTTTCTCTATATCTCCAATTAATTTACATTTAACACCAACTAGTATTATTGAATACTCGCGTGCTTACCTATGTTGCGTGTAAACGATAAATGTATAAAGTTTGTCAATATTTATGTAGTTTAACATTTCATGTTTTATCAAATTTAATATATAAGAATTAATTAAAAGTAATTTTTGGTCTGTACTACTACTCTAAGGTAGTTCTTTTTTAAGTATATACAGATATAATAGACAGTAATAAAAAGAAAAAAAAGAAAAAATATAACTACTTTAATTAAAAAGTCAAAATAGGTGAATTAATCAAAATTAAATGTTTGGTGGTTACTACCTTAATTATTAAGAGAAGAGATTATATAAGAAAAGAAGCGTGGATGAAAGGGTGTGGAGTAACATGTAATTAGGTACTATTGAGTCAATGAATAAGTACTTAATTAATCTAATGTTGGTCAAAATTAAATTAAGTGGTCAAAATGTTGGTAACCGGTTTCACTATATTTTCTTTTAGTAATATATTTTCTTTTAGTAATAGTAGATACTAATTTGCACTCATCCAATTAATTACGAGTTTATCAATTATCTATAACGTGTATTTGTTTGATCGTTTTGACATAATTTATTATTTAAATTTTAAATTATTATTAATTGTTAATTAGACAAATGTGTTGAATAATCAACTTAGTTTTGTTTTAAGTATTGTTTAATTATCAATTAGTTACTAAGTGTATATGTGAGAAAACGAACATATATAATGTGGATAATAAATGATTTGTCACATTATATTTTAAGAAGTGACATAGATTTCCAAAATTGAATCTTTCTAAAGATACTTATGATAGTTACGTCCCTTATTTTGGTTGAAAATGGTGAACTAAGTAGATCAGGTTGCACCCAAACCAACATTGAGTGGTTCCATTAAAATCAACTACATAATCGGCAAATCAACTACATAGTTGACTAGATTATTATGTAGAGTTTACCTAATCATCTATGAAATGGTAGGTAGATTTGATAAGCATAGCATTGCATTCAAGAGATGACAGACATGTGAAGCATTAGAGAATAATGATCCAGTGATATATGTGTCCTGTAAAATGAAATTTAGGAAATCCAGGTGTGGCTTAATAGAGTGTTTATGCCATGAAATATTCCAAGAGGTTTGACAGAATTGGGAAAACAAGTATAATAGTAACTGTATTGATGAGGGCAATGAGTTGGTCATACAAGGCAACATGTGATATTGTGATGTTTTTCTCCTTGGCCTTGTTCTACATGTCACTTGATTCTCTTCGAGAATCTCAATCATCCCATACGCTGACTTTGACTTGGGTCTCTCATCGATTTAATCTTTCTCTCAACTTATTAATCTTGTCCACTTTTGGGGGGGTTTTTACTCACTTGGAATCTACCCTTCTCAATCCCTTAAGTTATGATTGTAACGACACAATTCATAATCGATCGAGACCCGATGTTTTGGACCGACGCAGTTAAGCATAATATGGACCACACGTGTCGCTATGATCTGCTATGGAATAGAACCTGCAAGAATTTTGTATTGAAATTACCCAAAAGACCTTGTAGTTTACTATTTGTATACATATCATTTATTTCATTGATTTTTAATTGATGTAAGATGCGTAATATTACAATCCTCCTTCTCTTTCTTGTTACAACAAGTTGTTCAAGTGAGAAAAGAAAAGGGGATAAAAATGGAGAAAAGGAAGATATTCATGATTACAAAAACTTGGGAGAGACCACTTATTTGTATACTTTTCAAAAAGACCACATACTAACATCATAATATGCGATTTTATCAATACAATGCCCAATGTTACTAATATGAATGTCCAATGTTACTAATATTATTGATATGATAACATTGGACATTGTATTGATAACATCGCATATTATGATGCTATTAGATGATCTTTTTGAAAAAGTCCACAAATAAGTGGTCTTTCCCAAGTTTTTGTACAGTTGGACATTGGATTGATAACATTTGAGATGTACAGTTGTATATTAGTATTCCACTCCTTGGGTGACTATACTTTATAAACATGCACCATTGCAAGTTTACCCATATTAATATGTGATCTTTCAACACTTCATCACTAAGAATCGATCAAAGATGTTTACACTCTGAGTTAAGCGGGATGAGAAACTATATACGGAGATAAAGTATGTTGGAATTCATTCTTCCCTAATTCCTATGAGCTGTGATTGTGTCTTTACTTTGACTTAGAATTGGTGCACATTTCGTATAACTTAATGCAATTTTTTTTTCCATTCATCCATTCGCCACATGCACGTGTATATTATTACAATCGTGAATGTAGGCCCACACTAACTTGTAGCATATATAACTAAACCTCTCAACCTACAAAGTTTAACTTCATAATAATTTAATACGTAAGTCTGTAATTATTAAATACGATATTGCGATATAAAAATACCATCAACAAAAAAAGACCACAAAAAATCTAGTATGTGTATGTCCACGAATAGAAATTGTAATATACGCTTTACAAGTATAAATATCATATACTATTGCGCGTTTCATTTATTCCTGTACATGGAGACATATGATATCACAATCCGGAAATTAGCTCCAAACTAACTTGTCGCATTGATAACAAAAACATCTCCACCTACAAACCAACATCTACAAAAATCTTGTAACTTCGCCATTCGCCAATCATTTATTGGGGATGTAAGTTCGCACTCATTTAACATGAGATCGATATCGAAATGCGAAAATAGGGAAAGAAAATAAATCCCACCTACCAAAGAAACCCTGATGAATTAAATAAGGGGCAAAGCTGAGATTCAAAAAGAGAAAATGAAAAGTCTGTTATTTAATCCTTTGGAGTTGCTCTAGCAAAAAAAGGAAGATTACACTAGCTGCTCCTTTCCTCTTTATTCTCCTCCGAGTCCCCTTATATTCCACTCACCTCCACACACTCTCACACACACACACACACATTGCACCCTGCTGCTCTGCTACTTTTCACTTTCACACTATGGAACGAAAGCAAGGCTTCTTCTCATCTCTCAAGGACGATGTGGTCCGTGGACTCTCTCCGGCGCGTACCAGGCGCGGCCGCAGTCAGTCTCCTTCCGGTTCCGGACTGCTCCGGAGGCGCCGCCGGGGCTCCAGCGTTGGTCCGCCGGATATTCTTATTTCGAGATCGGGTGGCTTGAGGCCGGTAGTTGAGGCGCTGTCTCCTTTGGAAGAGGGTCCGGATCCGGTCGTGTCGGGTGGGGCGAAGAGTGATAGGTGGGCTAATTGGCTCTGTCGGGCCCCGAGTGTTTCGGCGAGTGGGCCGGGCTTTGCCAGGTCGGATCTGAGGCTGCTACTTGGTGTGCTTGGTGCGCCGTTAGCTCCGGTGCACGTTAGCAGCTGTGACGCTTTGCCGCACCTCAGTATTAAGGATACTCCCATTGTTAGTCTTCTGCCGTTCATTTCCGTTACGATTTACGAAATCATTATTGATCATTTATTTCTTATTTTTCATGTGCTTATTTGTTTAAATATGTTTCTGAAAATGTTGAAGCATAGTACTATTTTGCTAGTTGTTCGGTTTATTTACCAAATTTGCTCAGTAGTCTTTAATGTTAGTAGTGTATTGCTTACCTAGTCCAGCTGTTTAGGTGATTTTACTTGTTAGCTTTGAAGTCACGAATACTTTGAAAATAGTATGCTGAAATAGGAGTAGTACTTCTTACTGAAGTTAGGTAAAGTTGTTGAATAAATTAATCACTCAACAGTATTTGAGTGGTCAATGTTTGTGAATTCAGGTGTAAGAATTACTGACAGCGAGTCGGATTTGAGATTAGTAGATTGAGTTTTCGAACATTATATTCTGGTTTGGAGGGATCGAATTGGGGAAGCTACCTATAGTAATTGATAAATGGTAATGTAGTCCTGGTTTAAGTGTTGTCCGAATAGAGCCGTTAGGGTTGTCATTTTGCTTTAATTGTTTTTTTTTTATCTCATCATTCTGCCACGTAAATTTGTAATTGAAAAAAAAATACAAAAGGAGCACGGGATTGTAGGTTTGCAATATTTATTATAAAAGGAGCGCGGGAGTTGTAGGTTTGCGATATTTGTTATCAACCGAGTGCAGGAATCACGATGTTGAAATAATTATATGTAGTATGAGAATGCACAGTTGACAACGGATTCTGTTTTCGTCTAGAGGAGGATAAGCAGATCTTGCTGTTTCATTGTTTTCTGTTTCTGGATCTTCTTGTTTCCCGGATCATTGGGTTCAAAAGATGGTAATATTGGTGGGACTATTTTGCAGGAATCATCATCTGCTCAGTACATACTGCAGCAATATCTTGCTGCATCAGGAGGAATACGGCTTCAAAATACTATTCAAAATGCCTATGCTATGGGGAAGGTCAAGATGTTGGCATTTGATATAGAGACCGCCACAAAGGTCATAAAGAACAAGAATACATCCAAGACAGCTGACACAGGAGGATTTGTGCTCTGGCAAATGAATCCTGACATGTGGTATGTAGAGTTGGCACTTGGAGGCAGCAAGGTTCATGCAGGCTGCAATGGGAGGCTTGTGTGGCGGCACACTCCCTGGCTTGGCGCACATGCGGCCAAAGGACCTGTGAGACCTCTACGTCGTGCCCTCCAGGTAAAATTTTCTAAAATCTGGACCATTTATATATGTTTTAGGAAATGCTTCTCAATTTCATAATTATCGTAGTACAAATATATAGATTGCGCGTAGAATATGTTATAGATTGCGCGTAGAATGTGTTATAGATTGCGCATGATGCTTATGATAGATCATTGTTTAGGTGCCTTGAACATTTCTTGAGAATTTCATGCCTTTCTAATTTCTATTTCTCTGAACATCTTTTTTTGAGGTGTCTGTTAGAAACCTAGGCGCGTAGAATATGTTATAGATTGCGCATGATGCTTATGATAGATCATTGTTTAGTTGCCTTGAACATTTCTTGAGAATTTCATGCCTTTCTATTTCTCTGAACATCTTTTTTCGAGTGTCTGTTAGAAACCTAGGAAGCTAGTCTGACCTGGATTTGATTTGCAGGGTCTTGATCCAAGAACGACAGCAAACATGTTTGCCAGCGCAAGGTGCACTGGAGAGAAAAAAGTCGACGGAGAGGATTGCTTCATTCTCAAACTAACTGCGGACCCCCATACACTTAAGTCTAGGAGTGAAGGGCCTGCAGAAATCATCAGACATGTTTTGTTTGGCTATTTCAGCCAAAGGACAGGACTCCTGGTACACATAGAAGACTCCCATTTGACCCGGATCCAGTCCACTGGTGGCGATGCTGTGTATTGGGAGACCACCATCAATTCATCTCTTGATGATTATAAGCCAGTTGAAGGGATCATGATCGCTCATTCGGGCCGATCCATTGTTACCCTTTTCAGGTTTGGTGAAACTGCAATGAGCCACACCAAGACAAGAATGGAAGAAACATGGACCATTGAGGAAGTAGCATTCAACGTGCCGGGCTTATCAAATGACTGCTTCATTCCTCCTGCAGAAATAAGACAAGGGTCGATCAGTGAAGCATGCGAGCTTCCTCATGAAGACAGAGTAAGGACCACCTATACAGCCAAAGTCGCCCCATCTCAACCGTATGGAAGATCGCATGAAAGGGATATGAGCGATATAATGGGTAAAATGAATGCTATGAGGTAAGAAATAGTTATATGTGTCTTCTGAAGCATGTAGTCTAGTGAAACTGTTGTAAACAAGCTGAGAATCAGCGCCAAGTAGTTTCTGTTACCACATCTCAGCCTCTCAGGCAAATTGACAAATTTTCACCATTAACTACGTTTGTCTCAATCTGTAAATAGTCATTATTATGAGCCCTGGCTCCTTAATGTTTAGTTTACTTTTCCTGAGTCGGCTTTTGCATATAATTTCAGATATATTCGACTGCCTTATCATGTAAAATTCCTCGTCTATCGTCCCTAACTAATTACAGTTTTGATGATGAGCAAGGTTGTCACGTACCCGAAAAACAGAGGTATGAATTTGTGTGTTGGTATGGAAGATAATTATGAAAATGAGTTGAAAGGAGAGGAGCAGCATGGTGTTTGGTTATGATTATGTGCAATGCAATGAGAGCTTTTAGCTGAAATGTCGAGCACTTGGGTTTTGTGTATCATGACATTTTGTTTCCCAAGTCCATAGAACTACTAACTTCTTTAATGTCTCATTATTGGTTTTCTGTGCATGCTTGCCGCTGCTTCTGCATTTGCTAGTAGTTCAGTTATTTGTTTTTGTTTTTTAAAATCTTTTTAACATATAAGTCACAACTCACAAGTACCTAGATTGGAAATGAAAATGAAAATCCCATAAACAAAATTAACAATAGTCCATTAATCAAGAAAGTTGCAGCAAGCTTTTGGGAGATTAGCACTTAGTAAAAGCAGTAAAGAACAATGATACTGAAAGGCATGATCTTCAATGCAACATTCTTTCCATGGTCTATGTTTTCCTTGGTCTCCTTGTGGACGCGGCGCC
>JAYMSL010001498.1:0-17019 GCA_036897195.1 Plantago coronopus
TTATTTATCATATGTATTTCCACATTATAATCACTTTTTATTTTATTCTTTTGAGGGTTCATCACTTTATTCAATATGTCTCTTACTTTATCACCTAGTTTCCATTATATCAACTTATTAATAACTCAACACAAACAATTTTTTATTAATGTATCTTAATTTAAGATAAAGTGAGTCATTATGTAACTAGGGGTTGGATCCGTCCCATCTTGGTTAGAGGTACATACTTGTTTTTCTAGACATGTATATAATTTTCTACTCTATTTTTATGAATGAATGAAACTGTTATCTTAAAAAAAAAGTTGTAAAAGATAGGCGTAAATATTATACAGTAGACAAATTTCACACGCACAAACTTCGTGCACATTTTAGTAAACAATAAAGATAAGATTTATTGAGTCTCTCAAAAGAAATCTTATCAACTCACTTTCGCTCTATTAAGTTTTGTTCCTTTTCCATTTTGACCTAAATTCACTTTCATATTCATAGAAAAAAAAGTGAATAAATGCTTAGAAAAGTAGGATCCTAATATTCTAAAAGGCAAAAAGAAACGTGTGATCCTAATCCGCGATACAGCAGTTAATTTCACGCGCCTAATTTCCGTTAATATACAAGTAAGTTCAGCGAAAAACTCGTACCTGAGCGCAAAATCAAAATAAAAATAAAAATAAAATTCAATATTTCAGCCCTTTCCTTTGAAAGACAGATACCAAAAATAGCACAAACATAACCGCACTTGCAATTCTTCAACCCATTTTCCATTTCTCACAATCCCATTGTCCTCGTTGATTCTTCCTCAGTCAGAGATCTTTCTTCCCTCCATCAAATCCTCTGCAAAAGCTTCACATACATCTACGCCTCGCGATATTCGGAGAAGAAGAAGAAGCAACACAACCGCAGATCCGAGAGAAACGCACAGGAAATCAGATCAATGCAATGTCGGCTCACAATGAGATAGAGCCGTCGGATGACAATGAGTTCCCGGCCGGTAGGGGAATTGTAGGACGGAAGTACACGCCGGTGTTCGCGAATGACAACGATCGGCCTGTGGTTGAGATGTCATCGATGGATGCGTCTGCACCTTCCTCATCGGGGATTAAGTAATTCTGCTCTTGCTTTTTTTTAGCTCTGTTACGCGTGTGTGATGTTTGCGGTGGTTGATTGTGAGGTGTGGTGGTGATTCGGTTGTGTGAAATGGATTGTTTGCTCGTACTACATGGCGGAGCTAAGCTAAGTTAAACTAGGAAACGCGTCGAGTAGTTTACTCTCATTTCTGTTGATTTTTTAGTTCGGTTTTGTGCGTTTGTTGATGAGTGTGGTCTTGGTGGTGATTGATTGTGAGGTTTGGTGGTGATTGGTTGTGAGATGGATTGTTTACTCATACTCCATGGCGGAGGTAAATTAAGCTAGGGAGATGCATTAAGTAGTTACTCTCATTTCTATTGTTTTTTTAGTTCGGTTTTGTGCATATGTTAATGAGTGTGGACGTGGTGATTGATTGTGAGGTGTGGTGGTGATTGGTTGTGAGACGGATTGTTTACTCATACTTCATATAGGAGGTGAACTAAGCTAGGGAGATGCATTAAATAGTTACCCTTCTGTTATTTTTTTGTTGCTTAGTATGATGTTTTTGGTGATTGATCGTGAGCTGTGATGGTGATTTGCTTGTGAAATGGATTGTTTACCCACAGTTCATGGCAGAGGTGAACTAATCTTGGGAAATGAATTAAGTAATTTTCTCTCGTTTCTGTTGAGTTTTAGTTCTGTTTCGTCTGTGTTGATGAGTGTGGTGGTTGATTGTGAGCTGTTATGGTGATTTGGTTGTGAAATGCATTGTTTACCCACACTTTGCTGTAGTGGTAAGTTAAACTAGGGGAATGTAGTGTAATGCATTTGGTGGTGTAAGTTTACAGTAATGTGAGTGTGGTAGAGGAGCTGTGTGCTATTGAATGTAATATGAGTAGACGAAGGTTTACCCTATTCTAGGTGGTTGTTTGGGCAGAGAAAGGTACTGCTGTGTCTGGATAGAGATTGCCCTGGTTGGGTATATTGGGACTTAGGTAGGAAAGTTATGCAGATAGAGGCCCTGTTAGAGTGAAGATGATCTGCGACTAGTTATGCTATTGCTGAATTTTGTTACCTCAAGCTGTACGTTTATTTGTTCGGATTTGGATTTCCATATCATATAAGTACATGGTGCTGCAGTTGCTTCAATTTTAGTGTTTTATTGGTGAATTTCATATATTCTTAAAGCATTGTCCATTATTCCAAGATATGCTTGTTGGTTCTGTTATCATTCTCTCAGTCTGGTTTTTGTATGTTCATAGGCTATAAACTGTGTATGTATGCTTAACATTCTACATTTTTTCAGGAAGATTAATGTTAATTCTGCTTCCGAGGGAATAGATGGGTCTGGACCCAGTCATGGAGGTGCTATTGGCTCTCATATGGAATCTAAGTTGGAACTATTTGGTTTTGATTCACTCGTCAATATCTTGGGGCTTAAAAGGTAAGGATTGAGCGAGTGTATTACTGTGCTTACTTATGAGTCATTGTTTACTAATTTATCTTTATGATATTGATGTTCCGTTTTCATTTGGAGATCGGGGAAGTCGTTCTTGAACTGTTCTTTGTGTATTGGCTTTATAATATATATGTTGGCTGTCTTGAGTGTTTTGATGAAAGTTGATATGTCAGTATGGCAGGTGATCAGATTCCAGCACCATCTAGTCCTAGAGACGGGGATGATGTCACGATTAATATTGAGCGTCCAAAGGTACCAGTAATTTGCTCATATAATTCTCATTTAACCTGATGCTGTCTTTAGTTGTCACTTGTAACTTCATCTTTAATGAAAATGTTCTCATGGCCGTCTTTCCGGTAATTCAATCCGTGTGATAATTTTACTATTTCTGCCAAAATGTAAGATGCAGATTTCTTTTTCTGGCTTGTTTATAAAATATTGAAAAGCTGAAATGTGAACACACATGAAAGGTTGATAACCATCTAATGAACCAGTACGCAGATTCGTATTGGACCTTTTCTGATTTTGATTTGATAGGAGTTTTCCTTAGGCTAGCATATGATCTTCTTTCTGAAGTTCTATTAAATGTAGAAGTAAATCAGATGTACTTTAGTGTTCACTGTTAGTCTGTGAGGGGTGCAGTATATAATCTACCTTTTGTGTTCCCATCATATTTAACTTATACTGTTAAACTTGTTGAAGATGTTCTTTTTAAAACCCAATTTTGTTTCGGTGTATGTTGCTCTGTAAATATCTTTTGAATACTTACCACCTTCTGTTGATTAATGAAAATGGACTTAGCGTCTTTTTAGTTTAGAACCTATCAATGTAGTATTAAGTCTCCTCTCATCATGCAGAATGCCAGTATCAAATTGGGGACAATGATGGGTGTGTTTGTGCCTTGTTTGCAAAACATTTTGGGGATTATTTACTACATCAGGTTTTCATGGTGAGTTACATACTGTTGAAATAAATGTCTATTTATAAACTTTTTTTCTCAATTCCATCTCCATGAGCTTGTGATTATAGATGCTGAAAGAAGTGCGGTTTATTGTCAATTTTAGAGTCTGAATGCCCTCTACCCTTTCTTTACCTCTATATATGTAGCCTTTACAACATCCATCAAGGTCCAATTCCTGTGATTCAGCCAGCCTATCCAGGAAAATATCTAATTACAAAGATCTAGTCAGCCTGTCTAAGGAAATTAAATAATTTACATGCAGTCTCCTAAATCACAGATAAATATATTTTCTTATTGAGGCTCTAATAGCTTTGACCCGCAGATACCCACGTCCACTTCAGACCTCCTATCCCCTAAATTTTGAGTTGGCGTGAGCCGTGAGAAACACGTATTTGTCGAAAAGATCATGATTAAAACCATACTTATTTGAATGGTTAATAATATTTGCTTTTATCAACAAATATTTGTCAAGGTTTGAACAAATTACTGTAAAATAGTTAATCAAACTAGGTGATAATAGTCTACTTTATTTGATATTTAAATAAATATTGAATCCTATTATTAGTAAAGTTATCTTATTTCTACATAATACTCTTTTTAGTAAGGAACGTGCTTTGGTTCCTTTCAAATAAACGGGAAGGTCTTTTTTCTTCTCTTATCTTTGTTGACATGCCACAGTATTGGAATTTTGGGCATCAGACCAAGTTCTATAATGCTATACGCACAGGGGTTCCAAATGTCCAGATTATACTTACATGCTAAGCCCCATTTTGTGCAATGCAAGCCTGATTGGTATCTGGTCTTTACTGAAACATATTCTTTTCTGCCCTTTAATTTTGAGCTGATTTATGAATAGGATCGTTGGTATGGCCGGGATTGGTGAGTCATTATTGCTGGTTGCTTTCTGCGGTATCTGTACTTTCCTTACAACTATATCGTTGAGTGCAATTGCCACTAATGGGGCTATGAAGGTAAATTACGGTGTTTTTTTTTTTAATTTGCTTGCAATTGATTGATATACTTGGGAGCAATTTAGTTGAATGCTTAAATATTTCATTTAAAAGGTAAAGTGAGTGAAGAAGCAAATCCTTACACATCTTTTGAACTATATGTTGAAATCTAGGGAGGAGGACCATATTATCTCATTGGTCGTGCCTTAGGCCCTGAGGTTGGAGTCAGCATAGGTCTTTGCTTTTTCCTTGGAAATGCAGTTGCTGGAGCTCTGTGAGTATATTTGTCAATGATCCTACGTGTCTGCTTTCTCTTTCTATCTTATAGCCTAACATAAGGAACTATGCCCTTTTCTATTTAGGTATGTTTTGGGTGCTGTGGAGACTTTTCTGAATGCTGTACCATCTGCTGGGCTTTTTAGAGGTAATTGGCATGGAAAATGTTCAATATTTATTTTTTATTCTATTTTCTCTTTTTGATCTCTAATGATATGATAATATGAGTAACATCATTATGCTAAATGCTGATTAGCGGACTGGAAACCTAGAATACTATTAGTGAAAATACCTCATATATTTGAAATTCATGCACTCATGTAAATACTAGAAATACCTGATTCAATCAATGAGTGAGTACTGGCAATCCAATTAATGCATGAACGGATATTTAAATCTTTAATAGCTATGAGCTAAGATCGCATTAACTTGTTTGTTTAATCTAATTTAACTTGATTTGATTATATTTGATATTGTGAAGGTATAAACCACACCTGCTCAATTGCTCATATGGCTTTTATATGATCCTCAGATCCTTATGGAGTTAAATAAACATGATTTTAACTCCATGTAATATCGCCGTGATATTTATATAATTGAAGTTTGCTGGTCTCAGCAATCATTTGTTTTGTGCTGTGTTTTTGGTTCTATGTATTGTCATTTCGATTTTGTAATCTACATTTCTCCTATTCTTGTAGATGCACCGGCTATGGTGAGCTTAAATGGCACAGATGTTGCACAGCGTGTTACAAGCCCCAGCTTACATGACTTACAAGTTTATGGGATTATAGTGACCATCATCCTATGCTTCATAGTTTTTGGTGGAGTAAAGATGATCAATAGAGTTGCTCCAGCTTTTCTTTTACCCGTTATATTCTCAGTGATCTGCATATTCATTGGGATTTTTGCAGCTGGAGAAAATCGGCCAGTAGGTGAGTTGTTCTCTTTTTTCTCCTCGCCACTTTTGCTGTTTCATCTTTGTTTGTCATACAACCTTTGAAAATCTCAATAAAATACAGATGTCATGGGCCTCATGGCTCATTATACGGATATCAAGACTCCGAGTTTGGTACTCTTTCTGTCTTGGTTATCCTGTACTTAATAGTCAGGTGATGACATACAAAGAGAACATTTTTTAAATCTTCAGCAAGACAATCTATTTTTGGTTTAATATGAGTGATTGACATTTGACAATCAAGGCATAAGATCTTCAAGAAAACATAGAAATTACAGTTCTTTAATGAAGTGTAAGTGTTTAATTGGCCTTCTAGGTATCTCCCATGATCACATCGATTCAGATTCAGCTGGGAAATCAAATTGAACTGTTGATACATATCTATTAGTAGTTAAATGTAATAAATGCATTACCAGCTTGAATAATGGTTCTTGTAATGCATATGGAGCATTAATGTCTGAAGAACTGAGAAAAAGTGGCATCCTGTACTTTTCTATACTCTATGAGAAGAAAGTTACTTATGTTTCTGCCTTTCTGGATATGCAGGGAGTCTAGGAGTTAGTTTGAACTGTTGCATTTTTCTAATTTCCTCTTCTTTGTTCATTTAAGCATCTGCATGTAGTCATCTTGATAGAGTCCTGTGTTTCTTGCAGATGGAGTAACTGGCTTGCGTTTGAAAACTTTTGCTGATAATTGGAGTTCAGATTATCAATTAACCAACAATGCTGGAGTTCCGGATCCAAATGGGCAAAAATTCTGGACTTTCAAGTAAACCAATCTTGATCCTTCTGTTATACTTAATCATTTTATCCCTTAAGCGTAGCCTTGTCGCTTCGAGTAAACAGATCAAGGAAATTTCTCATAAGTCCTTGAAGAGTCATTCACTGTTATTCTACAATAAAGACAACTGGTTGCTGAATCTTGTTAGATGCATTCACTCTAATGATGGATAGTTGTGTTTGCCTGTGTAGAAATCATCTGATATGTCGAAGACAAACAAAAGGAGCTATATCTTCTGTATTCTAACTGCTGTCATTTTTTAATTATTGTCAGCGCGTTGGTGGGTCTCTTTTTCCCTGCTGTAACAGGGATTATGGCGGGTTCAAACCGGTCTGCGTCACTCAAGGACACTCAACGCTCCATTCCTGTAGGGACTTTAGCTGCAACATTATCTACGACAGCTCTATATGTAGTGTCTGTGCTGTTTTTTGGAGCTTTAGCAACGAGAGAAAAACTTTTGACAGACAGGTAATTTGGTGTGCACTACTTCTTGCCCTCTTTCGTGAAGAAATCAGCAATGAATTTTTTACATATTCAGTCCACATTTTCATTTTGGTATTTTCTATTTTCTGACCAAGGATACTCAAGCAGAGCAGTTAAGCAATTTGTTCATATGATCACGTGAACTCGTGAGAGTTAAAACTTAAAATATTATGCTAGTATTTAAATTGTTAGGCTACCTGAAGTTAAATAGTTATTAAAAATGAACATAAGTATAAAACTTGTTGGAGTATTTTCAGACAGTATTTTATTCAATCATTATTGAGATTACATCCCAAAGGTTGATTATATGCCATTCCTACTTAAGATTTAGAGGAGATAGTTCGAATAGTTGACCATACGAGAAAAGAAACACTCAATTTTAGTCAACCTGCACTTAACTATTTTGTGTTAAGACGAGTATACTCATGCTTATAAATATGCTCTACTTGTGTAGGTTACTTACTGCCACTGTTGCTTGGCCTTTTCCTTCTATCATCTATATTGGGATCATCTTGTCAACCTTAGGTGCAGCTCTTCAGAGCCTAACTGGAGCCCCACGGCTTCTTGCAGCCATATCTAATGATGATATCCTTCCTGTTCTTAAGTATTTCAAAGTTAATGATGGGAGTGAGCCTCACATTGCTACTCTGTTCACGGCTTTCCTGTGCATTGCTTGTGTTATTATCGGCAATTTGGACATGATTACACCAACTGTAACAATGTTTTACCTTCTCTGCTATGCCGGTGTCAACTTGTCATGCTTTCTGTTGGATCTGTTAGATGCTCCCAGCTGGCGTCCTCGATGGAAGTTTCACCATTGGAGTCTCTCCCTTGTCGGAGCATTGCTTTGTATATGTCAGTTTCTATTCATGCAACATAAGCTCTCTTATTAATGCTGTCTGTTGAGGTTTTGCTTTATGTTAAGTTTCAATACTATTTTGTTTAATGCACAAACAAGCTAATGTTCTCTTCTCTTTTTTTGCTGCTGCTTCTGCAGTGATCATGTTTTTGATCTCTTGGGTATTCACGATAATAGCCCTAGCCTTGGCATCTCTCATATATTACTATGTCAGCATTAAGGGAAAGGCAGGAGACTGGGGTGACGGTTTCAAGAGTGCATACTTTCAACTTGCCCTTCGTAGTCTGCGATCTTTGGGAGGTTTGTCTTCTCTTCACTACTAGTTTCATATATTGTCAAGTAAAACCTATCCCCACTAAAAATGTGCAATGCTGTTCATCTCAAATTAGCTCCTACTTTTCCAGTAGATCTCATAATATTCTGAATGATGATAATATAATACAATTATTTTTTTTACTTTTCAAAGCACCCATCCATGGTACTTGCAATAATGATGGGTTATGCATGCCTCAAATTGGTCCTACCTGACCTGAACTTAGATTTATTCTAACACTATTTTTCGTAATTAGATTTCCATGTTTCCTTTCTTCACCCAAAAAAGAAAAGAAAAGATCTCCATATTGTCATGTAATTAGCAAAAATTAAAGTTGAATTCTGCATTCAGTTCCATATAAAATTGCATGCTGTTATTAACTTCATTGTAGATTATTATTGCGTCTTGCACCTTGAAAATTAAGATAATGCCTGCCGACAACCCCAGCCACTTTATTTTCCATCTCTTAGCATTGCTCTCATTGATCACTTTTCGCATAATGCACACCTGCAGCAAACCAGGTCCACCCAAAGAATTGGTACCCTATCCCCCTCATCTTCTGCCGGCCATGGGGCAAACTGCCAGAGAACGTACCGTGCCACCCTAAACTGGCGGACTTTGCAAATTGTATGAAGAAAAAAGGCAGGGGATTGTCCATGTTTGTCAACATTATGGATGGAGACTATCACGACTGTGCTGAAGATGCGAAAACTGAATGCCGGGCCCTTGCCACATACATTGAGTATAAAAGATGTGAAGGTGTAGCAGAAATTGTTGTGGCACCAACAATGTCTGATGGTTTTCGAGGTATAGTCCAACTAATGGGCCTAGGTAATCTGAAGCCTAATATCATTGTTATGCGTTACCCTGAAATATGGCGCCGGGAGAATCTAGTTGAGATTCCTGCAACATTTGTTGGAATTATTAATGACTGCATTGTGGCAAACAAAGCGGTTGTGATAGTCAAAGGTCTCGACGAGTGGCCTAACGAGTATCAACGACAGTATGGTACAATTGATTTGTATTGGATAGTACGAGATGGTGGTCTTATGCTTCTTCTCTCCCAACTTCTCCTCACCAAAGATAGTTTTGAGAGTTGTAAAATTCAAGTATTTTGTATAGCAGAGGAGGATTCTGATGCAGAAGAACTGAAAGCCGATGTGAAAAAGTTCCTGTACGATCTTCGTATGCAAGCTGAGGTCATTGTCATTTCAATGAAGTCATGGGATGCTCAGGCTGAGCAACAAGATGATTCTTTGGAGGCATTTACTGCAGCCAAGGAGAGAATTTCTACTTATATGGCTGAAATGCAAAATCAAGCTGAAACTGAAGGAACACCTTTGTTAGCAGCTAATAAAAAACCACTAGTTGTGGATGAGCAGAAGGTACAGAAGTTCTTATATACCATGCTAAAGCTGAATTCGACCATATTGAAACACTCGAGGATGGCTGCCGTTGTGTTGGTAAGTCTCCCGCCTCCACCATTGAACCACCCGGGAATATTTTACATGGAATATATGGATCTCTTGGTCGAAAATGTGCCCAGGCTGTTGATAGTCCGTGGATACCGTAAAGATGTGGTCACTTTGTTTACGTAGTCCCTGCAAGTGTTACATCCCTTTCATTCAAAAGAATTTTCTATACCTGATATGTTCATAGAACACTAGTCAAACTCCCAAAACTGTGGGGCATGCTTGCCCCCCATATCTTGTATGACTTCATTCATTGTCATAACTGTTGTATTAGAAAATTTTGCCCATTCACTCACAATGCCTTTTTGTTGAGGTAACCTTGCGTCCTTGCCTGGTAGTACTATACAAATATTCTTATTCTTTTCCTGTAGGGAACATCTCAATTGCGTCCTCTTAGTGGTCTCACTCTTAAAAAACGTATAATGACTCAGATATAGAATCAATTATATACAAGTCTAAAGAAGTCCGATAAAATTATTATAACCGGATTCATTTATTTTTTTGAAACAAATACTTCTTAATAGTAAATTAACATGCAATTACAAAATTTATTTTAATTCATTTGCAGTCCTACTTAAAACCTTTCAACATAGCAAACCCCAAAAATTGTAATTCTATCATTGATTAATATATCTAAATGGAAAAAATATTTAAAAATTAATTATTTTAAATTAGATTAACATTGTAGTACTAATAGAGTTATGATTAACAAATGAATTTGAGAAACAGACCAACAAAAACGACGTCCAGATCAATAGATCACAACAATCTGCATTGTACAAAATGTAGTTTTTCAAACAGAAAAAAGTAGTTCCATATAGATTTGTAATATGCTATGTTTATTCTACAAGCGCGACGAAAGAATAGCATTAAGCAAGAACACAACTTCAGAACAAGTGATATACACTGCCAACCACAAGTCACAACAAGATAGCATCAACCTTGAACATCCATCTTTATAGACATTCTACAGCTAACAAACTTGACTCGCATCCCAAGAGAACAGAGGACAAAGGAGAGCTCCGCCCATGCATTGTCGATACATTGGTCATTATAAGAAATTAGCAACCTGTAATGCCATTGAAACTAGCCAGGAACGAATGCTCATCAAGTATAAATAAACTCAATGCAATCTAGTCAATTCTTCGACTCTCTTCATCAGTTCCTCGACAGGAACATTCATCGCTTTTGAAATTTCCTCCATTCGTTTCCGGCCAAGATCCAAGAATGACTCGATTAGGTCTCCATCCAAAAAGCTTTTAGATTCAACATTTTTCTTCTCACTGTAGAACGATCTCCACTGCTCATGACTCAGTCCTCCAACACCTTTTATCACTTTCCTCAGATTCGTCTGCAGCTTCTCCAAGAAGGTATACTGTTCGAGAGGAAGCGAAGCAATGACACCAATTACCCCGTTAACGGTTCCAAATATGACGGTTGGAATTTGACCAACATCAGAATCGGGCAACCGCATAACAAGTGAACCATGTCGAAATCGATTAATGAATTCACCAAGGTGATATTCACCTACGACCTCTAGACGTCCACGTTCCTCATCGGTTGCTCCTTCACTATTTTTCCGGACGGTGATGAGGTTGTAGTTATTTTCTGCTCCAATGTAAATGTCATCATCAAGAATCTCAACAGCAGACATCCAATTTGCATTGTAGTCACGTGCCCGCTCTTCAATAGCACCCTCCTCGTGCTGCATACCATAGCAAATGGAGATTATAGAAGAAATGAGAGTAAATTCTGAAATACGTAACTTTTAGGCGTGAGAGTTTTCAAGCAGTTTTATCTAGTTTCTTTAAGCGCAAAGGAGGTTCTCGAGGGTAAACCAAACTCCAAGCTGCTTTCAAAATAAGCAAGAAACAATCGAACTACCCTGCATTACTTCTTCCTACAGAAAGCTAAATATATTTTTCGAAGTTAATCGACACACATTTGTTAACGGATGTGTCATCTATAGTGTACCCCATACCTAATATGTTACAATTAATTACTTTTTAATTTACCGATTTTTGGTCTGTATTTGTATGAATCTTTTTAGTTTAGTTTATATTATATACCTACTTTTCAGGCCACCCTTACTTTTAAATTGGCATTCTACCTTCTTTGCCAAAAACGTAAAACTCTCTTATGTTTAGGATAAAAGCCAGAGAAAGCAAAACTAAGCAGCAAGGGAGAGAAATAGAATATTTACTATAGGCGTATAACAACAGCATGCCTCGCATACTTCAGAGTTAGACAAATGTACCTTGTAAATTAGAAGGGATATTGATTTCATAAGGTCACCAACAACAATAAAATCTCCCCTCGTTTGTACATAAAGGGCAAGTATGTGTCCATGATGACCACATTCGGATTGCAACTCCCTTGAACCGTCATCTCGGAGCATCCATTTGTACAACTGAATCTTCTGATTGATAGCAGCAAGCAGTTTCCCATTAAATGCATTAAGGGAGTAAACAGCACCTTTGGTTTCTTTTTCTGCAACCAGTTGAAGTTTTGCATCTTCTACAGCAAAAACTAGTATTCGGCCCTAAAATTATGACAGGAAATTATAAATAGAATGACATAGATGGTAAAAAACAGAGATGCAGTAAGAAGCAGAAGGTAAAAATATTAATAGGTCACGGGAAATAACAAACAATGAGCAAAGAATTGGAGAAGTCTAGGAAATACTGCCTCAGGTCCCTCAGGATCTTCAAAACTATCCACATAATCATTCTAAAACATACACAAAAATTGATAAGCTCAAAAGAAAAATTAACGAGTCGAATTTATGTGAATAATGAATAGAATACAAATTCAAATTTATCAAGTTCAAATATTTATTTACTAGGTTTTAAAATCAACATTCGGACTGTCCAAAAAGTGATACGTTAAGATCTAAAAAACGGAGCAAGTACTGGACGTACAATATAGGAGATAAAGAAACCTGCATCACAGTACAAAAGATGAGTCACTCAGTCTAAAAGTTACCTTGGAAGGCTCGTTTTCTTCTGGAACTACGTATGCAGTCCCAACGCAGTAATAAACATTTCCATCATCAGCGAACGAGCAGCTAAGAATGGAACAGCCGTGCTCAAACTGGTCCAGTGGATAGGTTGATATGAAATCAAAAGTCTGGTCATCTATGAGACGGACAAAGTGCATCTCAAGCTCCTCAGCACTTGACTGGGTGTACTTTAAACTACATATGCCAAAGGTTCGGGTCTGTTCCTGATGACATATACGCCGTACTTGCTCACCAAGTGGGATAGAGCGTATATGAAGCTTTTGAATGTCGTCAATGGTGCCGATTGTCAATTCACCCTCTTTAGCAATAGCTAGGCTGTTGCAAAAAAGATTCAACATTGAAACCATAGCTCGAAACATGTCCCAATAAGTTAACTGAAAAAAAAAAATAGAAGACCCCATTCCCACACCCTGGTAAGAGTGAGAACAAGCAAATGCTGATTACTAAAAGAAAGCAGCGGAGTGGTTCTTTACCTGTCAGGAAAAGCAGCAGAGTTGAAGGGGCACATGTGGCTAACTTCTTTGAGATTGACATTGCTATAAAGCAACTTTTTGTTGCTGCTGTAAATGACAGTTGGTCTATCTGAAGCAGCAAAGACATGAGTGGTATTCTTTGACGAGAAAGTACGAAGTGTGATTGGTTGTGTCCCTAAAGACACTTTTTTCCTTTCTACTAGTTCACCATTACTGGTATTCAACACAAAATTCAAGAGATGTCCATCTCCAAGGGCACATAACAAGTAAGATATCTGCATTTGCAAAATAAGTATAAATGTTAACTTATTGCAGCTAAATCTCACCAGATCAAAAAAGTTCCTATGTAAATGTTAGATTTCAGACTCGGTTAGGAATTAGAAAGTATGAAAACATTTGACTTGTTCTAACATTGTGACAAAACAAATATTAACTAGGTTTATAGTATGAGACTAATTATCCTTGATCTCATATCGAAGCCTGACATTCAAGGCATGTTTTGGTTCACAATCACATAAGTTCTAAAGGCAAGTACGCTAGTAAATACTCAGGCTATTAGAAATTGCACAAAGTAAATTCCAGAAAATACTCGGGCAAGATCCTCATGAGTACACAAGAAATTACTGGTTATTTTTGGTTATCAAGGAAAAGACAATACTTAACAGCACGTAGTTCATCACTGAAAATCCAAATGAGTGCAATCAGTAAAATTATAAAAGAGATAAAGTTTCAAGATCGAAAATTACCCCTTCGAAAGAACACAGTAGCACAGAACGAGGAATAATTTCACCTCCCAAATGCTCCTTTGTAATAAGATTTAAGTCAGGAAGAGAAAATATCCTAACACTTATATCAGTCCACATTCCAACTGCTGCTAGTTGACTATAATTTGGATTATCACCAATAGGATTGATGTCCAGGCATGAGATGTCATACTCCAACTGGGCATGTGACTTTTCTGTTAACAGACCATCACCTATTTCCAGATAGACCAAATGACCTCCACCAGTAGCCAACAAAACCTGTCAACATACGCAAAATGAAAAAGTGGGTATACACATGGTAAATAAGGTCCAGTTCTGCTCAAGGCCCACAAAGAAAGCTATAGTAATATAGAATCTTGTTAATCTCAGTTGCAAAATCTTCAGACATATTGAACCCAACACCTAAATATGGTTAGATGTACACCTGAGTCGCATTCGCTGTCGCAACATTAACTGAAAACCCAACCGGTGCATGCCACTCATGGCGCAGCACTCTGGTCGTAGAACTGACCAATCTGACCGAAGCTGAAGTTACCTGCATGATTAATTATTCAGCTGAGAACTGCCATAGCAATAAGTTTAAAAGATGTACATGCAATGTATACACACATACATATACATGTACATATATATATATATACACTATATTCATACAATTGACTAAATAATAGATAAACCATGCTAATATGTTTAATCATTGTCATCAAGAACTCTAAACTATGTGAATGAACTTAGAGTTTTATACTGCCTAGTTACTAGTTAGACCATTAGACAGAAACACCAGGGTTTCTACTCGAGAACATCAGTGTTTCATACACGTTAAAAACTGTTTTGCTACAAAATAATTAATGTTTTATGTTGAATCACATGTTGTCCATATCTAAAATAGTTGCTGGTGCAAAAAGAATACTCTCCCCGTCTTGCAAGAAGTTTCACACATGAAAATTAAGGAAACTTCTTGAAAAGTGGGGGGAAGAGTGAGGTTTTAAATGATGTATTAGATAAAACTGAATATTAACCTTGGTTAGTAGAATGTAGTTGGATAGAATACATTAAAAACCCTCCTATTTCTCGACGTGCACCTTCTAATTATAAGCAACCACCAATAAATGCCAATCACACTTTCCTTCCGGAAGCTTTGTCTCTATAAATAAAAAGATTAAGAGTAATCTACACAATGATCACAAGCAATAGCAACTTACTTGCACAAGTTGATCAAATACTGCGTCGTGACAGAATAGCGTTTGGACCTCAGAGCAAAAACCATCTATTTCAGTTTCTTCCAACTCATCCTCCATGTTCATTGCAAGAATACGCGTCTCACTGATAAAGCTTACAACCAAGAACGTATCATGAGGATCATCTGTGGCACATCTCAATGACCACATCCCTTTGATACCCTGAAGCTCTACAGATGCCTATGAATGACAATAAACAATGATGGCATTGAGGATGTGGATGCCACTTTTTTGAAGAATTATAGTTTATGACTAATTAGCTTTACCTGCTCATTAATCCCAATTCCATTGCGGACAATACGAAGAGAACCATCTTTATAGGCTCCTGAGCAAGTTACAACCTGACCTTGACCTTGCCTCTCTAAATCAACCACACAGAAATCCACAATTGGTCCCAGATTGACAAATCTTTCAAGAACTTCAACATATGAACCTTTAGCGTCCGGGTGAAGATTCAACTTTATAAGCTGGATCATAGGACATAAAACAAGTAAGTTCATACGAACACAAACGATCTAATACATAATAAACCAAGTACAGATGTCAGAACATGATATGCAACTAAAGTTTAGACTTCATAAGTTGTTTTAATAGTTGGTTACTGACACCTGAATAATCAATATGTGACTACGGTAGTGTTTGCCATTGCTTAAGAAAAGCACTTCTCTGCTTCTGGGAAAAAAAAAGCAGAAATGTAGTGTTTTATTTCACAACTTCTGCTTCTGCTTCTCTAAAAAAAAGCAGGTAACCGCTGCTTTTGAGAAGCAGCCTAAGACTTGCTTTTTCCTCTTAAAGCACTCCAGGCTGCTTTTTTTTCCTAATTAGCAAACACTCACAACTTTTTATGAAAAGCACTCTATACCACTTTAAGCAAAAGCACGTTAAAAGTAATTCTGAAAAGCAATGGCAAACACTCACTTACTCAAACTGCAGTGTTTACCCTTGAATTGAACAAGTTAAGGAATGCTGCCAATGAACCCACAAGTAATGCAAAGTGGAATTTGGTGATAGACCGGAATCCTGTATAGGTACACCTGTAGGTTTAGTGTGTGTTTCACGTAAATTAATCGGTGACCTGATTCCAACCTTATCTGGAAATAAATATGATTATAAATCTATTCTATATAACGAAGCTTGACGGATGACAGATGATTTCGATATTTTTAGAAATCTACATTGATTTGGAAATCTACATTATGTAATGGAGCTTGAAGGAAGATGTTTAAAAAAAAATAAAATAATAAATAATAATAAAATAATATTCAATTTTAGTAGTTCAAATATTCAATTTTTTTTCCCTCCAAGTGCCTGTAACAACGGTACAACACCACCACTTGCATAACGGAGTTTTGACAAACGCCTGTCCTATCTTTGTGTGACACCGAATTATCGATAAAGCTTAAATACTCGATTAGGGTTGTATGCGGGTGGGTACGGCCGTACGGGGTAGGTATTTGCCAAAATATTAACCCACCCGCCTACGACGGTTTGACTAATTCATTACCCGTGGCGGGTGAGTTATTTGTCTATCCGCCGCGGGTGGGTTGACATTACACGCGGGTAGGTTAAATTTTCTGACATATCCCAAAAAATATCAAAATAATTATGAAAAAAGTCTTAAAGTCATAAAAAAGAAGTCAGTAATTCATTATATAACATTACAAAAATTAAAGGAAGTTAATAATTCATAATTCAAACTACAAGCTACTACTACAACAACAAAACAGTTTTGAACTTTGAAGTATTGACTGTTATTTCTTTAACATTAATTCTTATTAGTTTAACACCAAAACAATTAATAATTCTTAAATGACGTTTTGAAGTACTACAACACCAACACAAAAATTAAAGGAATTTTGTTTATTTCTTTACTGTTATTAATTTATTACTTATTATATAAAAATAAAAGTAGAATAATAAAAGGGTATGTATATGTAATTATGTATAGG
>JAYMSL010001499.1:0-17018 GCA_036897195.1 Plantago coronopus
ATAACTTTTGAGTATGCAAGTATCCTCATGTGCAATTGATTTTTATAGTTATAGCAATATAATACTTATGATTTTGATTTAAATTTATTGTATGAAGTATAATTCTTATGTCCGTCGATTTTTCGACGGGTTTTGAACTAGTTACCTTATAAAAATCGAAAGTTCGAAACATAAGCGGAAAGAAAATAGTTAAGTTGACTATATATTGAAAAATGAGTAGTCAATTGGGTACTCAACTCAAAATACGAATCACAATTAGCCCCAAACAAACAAACAAAGCCTAAACCCAGAATCTCTTCACCTTCTCTTCTCCTCCCAGAATTCAGAATTCATAGAATTCACTCCCGGATTACTTAAACCAGCTCAAACACTCGTCGTAATATCCAGTTTTCGAATTCGTGAAATTTGTTCTAGGGTTCCTTCACCTTTTTACCTATTGAATTGCCTGCTAGAATCAGCAGCACCCATTGGACTGTCTTTTGATTGTGCCAATGGCGTCTGTATACATACCGGTCCAGAACTCTGAGGAGGAGGTTAGGGTGGCGCTCGATCAGCTGCCGCGTGACGCCACTGACATTGTCGACATCCTTAAGGCCGAGCAAGCTCCGCTCGATCTCTGGCTTATCATCGCGGTAAATCCCGCAATTCTAAATTATTATTGTCTTTTTAAATTTTGTTCTGCCCTTCCATTATTACTGTATATACATTGGCATTGTTTTGGCATGCACGCTAACAACCATAAGTTTGCTGTTGTGTTCTTTTCTGTTCATCAAATAATACTAGAGTGTAGGAGATGTATTTATTCCTCATTGTTTGGTTAGTATTTAGTAGTTAGGTTTTGAATGTGAGATTTAGGAGTTACTGTTTGTATAGTAGTTTTTGAGATGGTGAAGTATTGCTGAGGTTGATGATGTTCTCGTCCTTTGGGTGCAGAGGGAGTACTTCAAACAAGGGAAAGTCGATCAATTCAGACAAATACTAGAAGAAGGATCTAGTCCTGGTAAATCTATTCTTCTACGACATTGATCTATGCCATTTGATTTTTTAGGGAATTCAGTGTTTTCTGTTTGAGGCCTTTTGAGTAATCACGTGTTATTCTCCTGCAGAAATCGATGAATATTATGCTGATGTAAGATATGAGAGAATTGCCATCCTAAACGCATTAGGGGCTTATTATAGCTACCTTGCAAAAGTTGAGACCAAACAAAGAGAAAAGGATGACTATATTATACAAGCTACAAAGTATTATAACAAGGCATCAAGGATTGACAGTCATGAGCCCTCGACCTGGATTGGGAAAGGTACTGCACCTTCCCTTCCCTGCATCCCATGTCTCGATTCTGTTTTCCCTCTTATTTTATGGTTTGTTGTCATTTGTGGTGTCCGTCTATTTGAAGTTTACGAATCAACTTATTTGACTGGCTTGCATGCCTGATGATGTCTGTTTGCAGGTCAGCTTTTACTGGCCAAAGGAGAAGTTGACCAAGCTTTCAATGCCTTCAAAATTGTCTTAGATGGGGACAAGAATAATGTTCCTGCTATGCTGGGGCAGGTACTTGAACTTCTAAAATGTTTTTCGGACCTGGCTCAGAATTACAAAGTTCATTAAATAATTTTATTGTTTGAGAACTAGGCAACTAGCTATTCATAAGTAATTAGACAGCTTTGGTAATTAATTACACTTGCGAAGTTGTTTCTTGGATGGAACATTCTCCTGAGCTTCTTACTGACGGTCAGGCATTAGGATGCCGTAAACTGAAATTTGCGCTCTTGAATTTTGATAATTATGGTGATGGTTTTATGGAAAAAAAAAAAAATTAAAGAATCAGTTGACTGAAAGCCTCATTCCATGATCCAGTTTGTCAGTATTCAGGGATGAATGAGTATGCTGTGATCACAAGTGTTGAGTGAATCTCTCTGTTACAGTCATTAATTCTTTACTATACTATTCAGGCATGTGTTCACTTCAGCCGTGGTCGATATACGGAGTCACTGGCTTTATATAAGGTTCGTTGATTCTCCCTTAACAGCGATAACTTAAAATGCATGTGGAATTCTTTATGCCTGCTCACTTTCAGTGTCCATGATTGTCAGAAAGCCTTGAAAGTTTATCCTTGGGCTCCTGGCGTGAGACTTGGAATAGCTCTCTGTCATCATAAACTAGGTCATTTTCCAAAGGCAAAGCAGGCATTTCATCGTGTTTTACAGGCAAGTACCTTCTCATCATGGAATTGTACATTAAGTAAGCTGATTGTACGGCAGCTGGAAGTTGCATTACTTCGTTTGATTTAAGATTGCATCTTGACATTCTCTTATACTCCAGTTAGAGCCAGACAATGTGGAAGCGCTTGTGGCACTTGGTATTGCTGACCTGCAAAATAATGAAGGTTTGTCTTATTTTTGTTTCCCATCAACATCCCGTGTATAACTATGAAAGATGAAAACAAGTAAATAAGTCTAAAGTTCCATTCAATATTTGGATGATTGCAATGAGCATCCTCTGACTGTGACATTTCAAGGGATAATTATAAAAACTAACCTGTGTAAGATAATGTTGCAGCTGCTGATATCCAGAGTGGAATGGAAAAGATGCAAAAAGCGTTCGAGATATATCCTTATTGCTCAACAGCACTGAATTACTTGGCCAATCATTTCTTCTTCACTGGTCAGCATTTTCTAGTTGAGCAGCTAACAGAAACCGCACTTGCTGTATCTATGCATGGTCCGACGAAGGCACATTCTTACTACAACTTGGCGAGGTCTTACCACAGCAAGGTTCACCACTTCAGCTATGTTTGCCTGTATCATCCGTGCTTGTTTGCATATCTTTGTTTAGTAGAAAATATTGGATAGGAGTAATAATTTCCTTCTTCTCTCAGATATTGATGGTCATGTGGACTTGCTTTTAGCTTGATCTTAATTTTCTCTCTTTATTGATCTCCATTTCTTCAGTGGCTGATTATTCTTGTCATTTTCTTTTCAATGTTTAGGGAGACTATGAAAAGGCAGGAATGTACTACATGGCATCTGTGAAAGAAATCAGTAACCCACGTGAATTTGCTCTACCATACTATGGTATGGACATTCATCGTTTTGTTTTGTGAATCTTGCGGTTTACTGATCCAGTTATCTCCATTGCAAATTGAAACCATGATCTGTTTCATGAGTTCACCAGTTTTTGTTCTGTTAGAAATCTTGGTGGTTGATCTTTTGTCGTCCACTTGTTCTTCATTCCAAATGTATGTGGGCTTTCATTGCTGAGGCCTTTGATTAGTTTTGCTGATATTATGCCATACGTATTAGTTATTACTCCAGAGGCTGATCTTTTATGGATGTATCTTCTTTTTATGTCGCAGAAGAGCTAGTACTCTAAGACAATGATACTTGTTGTGTTTATTTAAAATACTGATAATCACATGCCAATCACGTTACGTACTTAAACAAGGACAGTTTTATAATTTCCAATTGCTTCATCTTATATTTCCGGTGGAGTTATCTGTTTCCTTATATTTATAGCGTTCGTAACAATGGAACGAATGCTCTGGAAGTGCTTTCCAAATTCTATTCTTTCACTTCCGATTAAATGTTTTATCTTGTTTGACATAGGACTGGGGCAGGTCCAACTGAAATTAGGAGACTTGCGAAGTGCCTTGACCAACTTCGAAAAAGTCTTGGAGGTTCAGCCAGAAAATTGTGAGACGTTGAGGGTGAGTGATATTATTTTAGGACCAATTATTATTAGCCTGTTTCTCCTATTTTACTCTTAGTTGATTACTAATGGATTTATTTTGAATTAGACTGTGGGGCACATCTATTTTCAGCTTGAGCAGAAGGAGAAAGCCGTAGAACTTTACAAAAAAGCCACCAAAATTGATCCTCGAGATCCCCAGGTGACTCCATCATATCCCTCCGCTGTCAAGTGTCAATCTAATTATCCCCAACAACGTAGATGAAAGTTATTGTCTCTTTAGGCGGTCTCTGTGTTTCATATCCGCTTATTCTATGTACATGATGATCATAACGTTAATTGGCGCTGATTATTCTATATTCTTGGTTGTATCTTTATAGGCATTTCTGGAGCTTGGTGAACTGTTGATTTCAACGGATACTGGTGCTGCTTTAGATGCTTTGAAAACTGTAAGACCTTCCTTGAAAACTGTTGCTTTAGTGCATTTCATGCTGTCTTCTTCAGAGGAAACACAACCATTTATGTTAAGAGTGTTTACACTGCATCGGCAGCTCTTGTGGGTGTTTGAATTTTTATATGAAAATATATGGATTGGTTGATTGCAAATGATTCCTTACTGATGATTATAAGCACATGTGCTAAGTAATATTCTGCTAGTTTGGTAGATGCTCTGATGTTCGCTTTGAATTTCATGATATTTTCTTTTCGTAATAACTCCTATGTTCTTATACAGGCTCGAAATCTTTTGAAGAAGTCGAACGAGGAGGTACCTATAGAGATGCTCAATAATATTGGGGTGCTTCATTTTGACAGGGGAGAGTTTGAGGTCAGCACTTGTATTTGGTAGTCATTGATGACATTGGGGTTGACATTAACTGTCGTATAGCGGTAATAATCAAAATAACCTTTTGTTGGTTCCAGCTTGCTGATGAGGCATTTAAGGAAGCTCTTGGAGATGGCATATGGTGCAACATCTACGAAAATGACTTAGAGTCTAAATCTAGTCTGGAACAATCAGATGCTCATGCAGAAGTTCCAAGTCGAGAACTGTTGAACTTAATTAATAGTTCACTATACCCTGTTGATGTTAGCTCAATCTCCCATCAATACAAGGACATGCGATTATTTCGTAAACTTGAGGAGCAGGGTGCATCTCTGGAACTTCCCTGGAGTAAGGTTTCAACACTATTTAATTTAGCTCGGGTGTTGGAGCAGATGCACAAAACTGAATCGGCTAGCATACTATATCGTCTTATAATATATAAGGTACTGATATTTTTCTAGTCAATTTAGTTATCACGGATGTCATGGATGAATGTTGCTCTCAGCTGTCAAACTTGCTTATAATTTCATTTATGTGGTCTTGTGTCAATTGAGTTGTTTTATGTGTTCCTTGTATTGCTTATAAAGCCTATAAAGGTTAGTCTAGGGTTCCACTTCCACGAATTCAAGAAAATTAGAATAGTGTTTGGTCTTTAGCTGTTTTCTTGTTTCAGTTGTAATTTTCTGACCTTTGTCATAATCTTTTTCAGTATCCGGAGTATGAAGATGCTTATTTAAGGCTCGCTGCCATTGCAAAAGATCGAAACAATGTTCTACTTTGCCTTGAATTGGTTGGTATCTCCTTTATAAAAATAAAAACAAAGAAAGAATGAGATCCCGACCTTGTTGCTTACTTTGTCAGTTTTTTTTTTTACTTTATCCCGTCTAAAAAGTGGTTTTGGTTGTAGATTGCTGATGTACTGAAGGTAAACGAGAAGTGTTCGGATGCTTTGCTTATGCTTGGTGACTTGGAACTTAAGAATGATGACTGGGTCAAGGCAAAAGAAACTTTCCGGTCTGCAAAGGATTCATCTGATGGCAAAGATTCATATCCTGATGTTTGTCTGGTAAGCATTACTTTCATCTTTTGATTCCTTTACAATATCACTAGAATTTAAATTTATTGCTAGATTGCATTACCTAACACTTCCTTTTTGAGCTATTGGCATGTGCAAAAGTACAAAACTATTGTAAACTATAGTATTCAAGTTCTTTTTTTTCTTCTGCTTATTGATGCGCATGATCATCATTGCTTGTTATTTTTTACTCTACAAGGATTTTCAGAATCTTATGCGCACTTACTTTATATCTGCTAGGGGAACTGGAATTATTTTGCAGCAAATCGCAACGAAAAAAGAAACCCCAAGTTGGAAGCTACGCATTACGAGAAGGCTAAGGAACTCTACACAAAAGTAAGCTGTTCAAGTTATTTAAGCTACATAGCTCAATCTATCTCGCCGTAAGGCTATTTACTAATAAAGTTTTCCTGTATTGCATCCTGTCAGGTCCTGCTTCAGCATTCTGCTAACCTCTATGCAGCAAACGGTGCTGGTATGGTATTAGCCGAAAAAGGTCAATATGATATTGCTAAAGAACTTTTTACCCAGGTAAGCAGACTTTTCATACAGAAGGATATGAAATGTATAAAAGTCTGTTGTTTTGAGTTCAGCATCCCTCTCTCTTCTGTAGGTTCAAGAAGCTGCAAGTGGAAGTTCCAATGTTCAGATGCCAGATATATGGATTAACTTGGCTCACGTTCACTTTGCTCAGGGCAATTTTGCGCTAGCTGTGAAAATGGTATGCTCAGATCTCCCCCAGATGATGCACCTAATTTTATTAATATTCCTTTTAAAATTACTAATAATAATGTTCTGATTTGCAGTATCAAAACTGTCTGCGCAAGTTCTACCACAATACAGATAACCAAGTGCTTCTCTTCTTAGCACGTGTTCATTACGAAGCTGAACAGTGGGAGGACTGCAAAAAGACGCTACTAAGAGCTATCCATTTAGCTCCTTCAAATCACACTCTGAGATTTGATGTAGGAGCTACCTTACAGAAGTTCTCGGCATCGACACTCCAGAAAAACAAAAGGACCCTAGATGAGGTCAAATTTCAAGTTCTGATTTTGCTTTTATGAGCATCAATGCCTTTTTATGTTAAATATGTTTTTTTTTTCCAGAGTAATGCTGCCTCGTGACATTACCTAAGTACTGAATTCACTCAATTAGTTCCCATGGTAGAATCCAGGCCCACCTCACTCACTACACAAGAAAAAAGGCGAGAAAGAAATGTGAAAAAATTAATTAAAATAAGAACTGGAAAGAGGTGCCCCTTGTTAACTTTTAGAAACAAGGTCGTGTAAATTATCCTTTCTAACCTCAGAGTGGCTGAGGCTATTGCTTCAGTGAGTTAATTTACTGGAAGAAGCTACCTGAAATGCGTATTCTATTTGCTTATCGTATGTATCTCTCAAATTTATAGGTGCGAGCTACTGTAGCGGAGCTAAAAAATGCTATCCGTTTGTTCAGCCTTCTCTCTGCATCTTCAAAAAGTCAGTCTCATGGGTTTGATGAGAAGAAAATTGAAACTCATGTTGCATACTGCAAGCACTTGCTGGAAGCAGCAATGGTCCATGCTGATGCTGCTGAGCGTGAAGAAAAACAGAACTTGCAAAGGTTGGAAGCTGTTCGCCAGATGGAGTTGGCTGAAGAATCTCGCAGGAAAGCCGAAGAGCAGCGAAAACTTCAGGTCATCATCTTTGTCTTTTCTGATTCGTGCAATTCATTTACCTATTCATTTGCTCATGTTTGCACTATAAACAGCTGGAGAAGAGAAAGCAAGAAGATGAATTAAGGCTAGTTATGCAAGAAGAGAAGCAAATGGAGCGTAGGAAGGTAATCAGTTTAGATTCAGTAGTTAACATGTTTGCAATCACTCGTATAAATTTAGCCTTAAAGGAACCTTCGCTGTCAAGTTATATGCACTCGAGATTTTGATATGCATTTCTATGAATTCATACAAGTTTTGGGAACTTCTGAGACTGTTGTAGCCAGTTTATAGGATCTCAACATGTATTGAGTTGTCATTCATATCTGTTTTTCCTACTTTGTGCCTTAGGAACAATGGAAGAGTAGTAGCTCTTCAAAGAGAAAAGACAGATCCCAGGCTGATGATGAAGAAGGTGGGCATGGTGATAAAAGGAGGAGGAAAGGTGGCAAGCGGAAGAAGAAGGAGAAGAAGTCACGCTATGAACAAGAGGAAGGGGAGGCCGGGTTTGAAGATCAAGAAAATGTGGAATATGATGACACAAATATGGGTTATAGAGACGAGCAGGATCATCAAACAGATGGTATTGAAGATAAAACAGAAGAAATTCCTCAGGATCTTCTCGCAGCAGCTGGTCTAGAAGACTCTGATGCTGAGGATATCGATGTAATGTCTCTTTCTCTCTGCATATGTGCATGCATGTGGAGGTTTCTGAGCTGCAGATGTTTTTGTGCATAGAAATAACCTATATGCATTATATTTCTGCGCATGTCTACCTGTTAAACTGCATTTGACCAAATTTGAGTGTTACCGACTTACCGTAGGACCTCATTCGAGGCAGAGGCTAATAATTTTCTTAAAACAATTTTCGTTGCTTTTGCCCTTTTCTGGAGCCCTGCATCCTCCTGGCATTTCAATGCATCTGAATGTTCAGGAGCATCTCTGTAATGGCCCTCTATAATCTTCATTAAAATTGATTGCCTGGCAAACGTAGCAACTGTTTCTTATACTGTATAACATTATCGAAACTCATGATTGTTTTTGCCATCTCTATGTCTCTCTTATTTATGAAGTCCCCCCCCCCCATTTATTTGACTTAGCTGCAGCATCTAAGGTGTTTGATTTTTCTTTGTTGCTCTGCGTTTGTGTACAGGCTGCACCCTCAAATCCGAGTCGACGAAGGCGCGCATTCTCAGAATCAGATGAAGAGGGCGAGCTCAACCAAGCTGAACACAACCAAGTTGAAGATATGCAAGAGAGCGACGGAGAAGTTAACGTAGGCGATGCGGCTGGCGATGACGAATGAAAACCGATAACTTATGGAATCATTGTTGTAACTGTAAGTGGTACCTGATGCTCACAAGTGTTGTAAGATGCAACTCATCCTTTCCAGGCTAATTAATTAAAATTAAAACTAGAGTTAACTGTAGTTTCATATTGTTGAGCTGCACAATTTGTGGTCCCTTTGTCTTTGTGGCCTTGTGGGACTTCTGATTCACTCATTCACACAAGAACACACAAACAACGAAGCAAATCTAAACCAATTGACGTGTCAGCATGTCTTCTAACTATATACGGGTCAAATCTTGTGTTTGCCTTCTCCTACATATAAACATGTTTCTGGCTTCCTGCATAGTGAGTTAAGTTGTTAAGTTCCACTCTTCTTGTCTTCTGCTCTGTCCGAATAATCCCATGAATCTGGTTAGCTGTGTCTCTGCCTCCTTAGAATAACACCAGTACAAAAATACAGTAATTTTTCCAGTAATCATCTTCATATCCCTTCCTCAACTTATCATCATATTATCTTGTAGCTGTTGAGTATCCTACTCGAGCTATCAAGTAGTATCTCTTTCTGTATGAGAGGATCCTTTATACGACTCTTTGCTTGATGCGAGATGAGTTGTGACTCCTCTTTAAATCCTTTTTTATCTTTTGTCAGGAGCTAAAAAATAAAATTCTCATGATATTATGAAGTTTGAAAAGATATTAAAAGGAAGCAATAGATATGGTGAGTGAGAGTGAGTGGAAAGAAAGACGGTCAAAAGGGTTAAACGGAACAGTAGCTGTGGTCTTCAGATAGTACGGATAAAGAGAGGAAATATCAGAGATTTTTATTAAGTAGTAGCTCAACTGAGCTGTGACTGGGTGTCTGGCAAAAGTGTCTGCAAAAGACTGAGACACAGTTGAGCACACATGAGGACTGGGCCACAGACTCAACTCACTCCATAACCATAGATGTGTAGATAGATTGGGTTGGGGCCTTGAGGGTAGAGTTTGGCATGAAAAGTAAAAAGAAAGTGAAAAGAAAAAGAGGAAGAAAGAAAGAAAGAAAGAAGCGCAGGGAGGGGGGCATCTTCTTCACTTGTTCATCACTTTGATTTGCTGCTGGTGCAAGTCACTACACTGTGGCCACGGTCCAATGTGACTGCAAACACAGCCTTTTCTACCCACGTTATGCTACTTGTCCAGTTGTTCTACTACTCTTGTTCCTTTCTTTGTTTTGTGTGGCTCCCTTCCCGACTTTTAAACTACTCTTCCTTTTTCCTTTTTAGATCTTGTAGTAGTGGGTTTGTGGGCTGATGATGCACGGTCGATATTGGCTGTTCCAAATAGTTATATGACGATCCTTTCAGATTAATTCGGTTGAAGTTTGTTTGGTTGATTTAGTTCATGATTGGTCGTTTCAGAAACTCTGAGGTGAATGAAATAAGGCGGGCAATAAGTTAAAGCTTAAAAGAAGAGGTTTTCAAATTTCTCAATGACTTTAGAAAGTTGTTGATTTCTTGTTCATCCGCTAGTGAAAATACACATGAGACGATATGGTATTACATGTGTTTCGTATTGACTAGGCTTGGTAACCTTCCCTCAAAAGAAATAATATCTAGTCTACTTCGTAGATTGTTTAACATTACTTAATTTGAATTTATATAAATCAATATGATACCAAAGCCGCATTAAGTAGTATGATGTAAATACATGTAAAAGATTGAGCACTAAAATTTGAGTGATTGATTTGTATTCGGTAAGAATTTGGGTTTTTAATTTTCCTTAGTTTAACTAAAAAAAAAATAGTTTAGGAATAGTAATTAGAGTTTAGATGGTGAAAAAAGCGTTAAAAATAGGATGGGTAAGATAGTAGGTACAGTATATGAATATATGATTGGTGTTAAGGTTATTTGATGCGATTGAAATTGATGAGAGATACAGAAAAATGGAGGAATGCAGTATTTGAGTCGAGACATTTTTATTAACCAATTGCCAAATCCGAACATTACTCTGACATCGAGTTAAACCTTCATTCAATATTATGATATTTTGATAATTTTACAAAAAAAATAAGTTAATATACTTATATTAATATTTAGAGAAAACAAAATAAAATAAACTGGTGGATAAATTTGAAGTTGAATAGTCAAAGTGAAAGTCAAGTTAAATTAAGGTGGTAGAATTTGCAAGATGCCCATCATATAAATGTAGATCCATGTGATGTTACATCATGGGGAGCCAAGAGCACAGAGATCATCTTATAATTTATCAAAGAAACAAGGATTGCTTCAAGTCATGCTAGACATGATGTGAACTAAAGTAATTATAATCCCAAGTTGAGGATAACTGCCTGCTTTGAACCCTAGCCACTTGCACAATGCAGTAAGCAGCAATAATGATGGTGGTTTCAGTTCATTGCAGAGGTTTTTAATGACAAGGCTCCTGTACAAACTAATAATTCTGTCAAACTTTCAAGTCTTTGGTTTCATCTTCAGCCTACAACCACATAACACCAGTGTACAGCAAATTGAAGATGAGAGATAGATGCTGCTCTAATGAGCTCAAGAAATGAAACATTTTGTAAAAGTCCAGAACTGAACAGTGAGTCTGCTGGTCCACAAGGTAAGCTGTTAGCTAGAGAAATAAAGAGTGGTTTGAATTGTATATCATGTCATGTTTGTTAGTGTTACTCCCTCGCGAGAAACATATCCATTAGGTTTAACGCGCAGTAATCGAATCTAAATCGAATATAGTTTTGAATATAAGAAGATATGAGGAGGAGGAAGAGATAAAAACAAACACAGTCAAGGGTGGTGGCAGTAGTGATATGTATCTTCTGATGAGAAAAGTACAGAAACATGTGTTGTGGAATTGGCAGATGCCTCTCAAACAAAATACCACCACCAGTACAGTACACTAGTAATAGGAAACAAGTTACATTACACAAAAGCTTAGAATTCAAGTGATTCCTGACATACATAATTCCCCAGCCCCACACCATAAAAACAACAACAGTCTCCCCCTTGGCCATCAGGCACATGTGTGTGTACTCACACAGAAGAAAAAAGGAAGAAGAAGAAGAAGAAGAGAAAAATGATGCCCCACATCTGATAAATATACTCTTCTGCAGCCATTAGATTCCAAGAAAAGCTGCTTAGGTTAATCTCCTTCTGCATATGAAATCAATACTAACATTAATGTAATGGCTATAACATCATAATGGTGAGAATTTTGGCATTAAGTAGCAATATTAATGCACTGGTTAACCAAATTTAGATTTTTACATATGTATAGGTCACTGGAGCTTAGGACTACTAGAGACTAGAGATGTTAATTAATGTTTCAGGTTCTTGGTTAACTATAAGTCTAAGATAACCAGAACTGGCATGTGAGGCGTCCGCACCCTCCTAAAATTTGAAAAATAAAATTCCTAAAATTTGAAAAATAAAATTTCTATAAGTAATATTTACGCCCCGATCACTCGATAAAACTATGTATATATAATTTTGTTCCCCTAACTCTTAGTACTGGGTCCACCCCATGGTGAAGATGGGAGCTTAAATTAACAACACTAATACTGGATGTGTAAAGTTTCAATTTTTAGATATGTTTGGATCACCAAAAACCATACTAAATGTTTCAGTTTTTCGAAAAATTCTAATGGTAAGATCTTAGAAGGACTTACACTTCTGAGTGATGAAGAAGTCATGAACAGAGCTAGGTATGGAAATGGAGAGCTGAGTCCTTTGGCTAGTGAGTTTATCATCATTCCATTCATCAAGAAAATGGTGCATGACTTTCTTGGGCTCATGATCACCAGCAGCAGCAGCAGCAACATTATCCTTGTCAATACTGTAATATTGATGGTTACCATGTTTCTGTGTCTCATCAGAGGAATAACAAGAGTAGTTGTTGGTCTTATGTTGTTTCTGTGACAGTGGTGAACCCATTGTCAGTTGTGCTCCCACTTGCCAAGATGATACATCATTCCTCATTGTCCCTGAATTTGAATTTGCCTCTGATGATGAGAAAAATGTTACCTCTTCACTCTCCCCTTTCATTTCCTGTCTTCTGCAATTCAGTAACATGATATAGCAATTGTCATTAGGCCATAAGTTACACTAATCAGGCTAGAGTAAGCTTGATAGCAAATCTTTCAATCATGGTTTAAAATCTCAACAAAGTGACCAAAACATACATAAACGTCTCGATTTTTCAGCTCACCGAGATGACTTCAAGAAATACATTCAGATCATAGTGATGTACACTAAAAACCCAGTCTTGATATTTCAAGAAATACATTCTGATCATAGTGATGTACACTAAAAACCCAGTCTTGATATTTCAAGTAATTCTGGAACTTATCATAAACCGAGATTTTGATCCATGCTACAAATAACTAGAAGATGTGCAAGCATACACTAGCTAGACATCTCATTTTGCACCTAAATTCTTCAGCTAATGAATCCAAAAAGTGCATAAAACATACAACAACACAAAGTAAATGCAAGAAAACTGAAGTAATTAAAAACTGGGAAACTAGTACCTGTAAGCATTATTAGAGTCCAGGAAAAAGTTGGTTGTGGTATCTTGAGAAGACAATCCAAAATTGGAGGGGTAGAGAAAGTGGGAAGACTGATCATGACTGTTGATCCCAGCAGAAGAGTAGTGTTGTTGTGATTTAGTACTAGTACTGTTCATTGATGGACTTATAGGAATAGCATTTGGTACTGGTGTTGTTATGTTCTTCGTTGATGTCGGTGGTACCGAGATACTAACATTACTACTATTACTGTTGTTGTTTTCCACAGGCTTTCTTGAACGGTTTCTGCCTCTATGCATGTGTCTTTCACAGTACTTAGAATCTGGATAAGCCTCTTTTGAGCATCTCCATTTCTTCCCATCTGTTCTCCTGCACCTCCCTGGCTCCGGGTCTATTTTTCTCCCAAATCCCATGTGGTATCCGCTGTTCCACCCAACTATAACAAACATACACAAGTTATTTTTCCATAAAAAGAAAAAAGATCAGTTTTTTTTTAATCAAGAACAAGAAGAGATTAGTACACTATAGTACTACTTACTGTGCTGGGGTTGGTGAATGAGGAAGTTGGAGGAAAGGGAAGAGTCCAGGCTTCTTCTGATGGTGAAGAGGAGATCTGAGGGGATAGGCATGCCAGAGACCATGTACTTGTACACAAGAGCTTGGTGTTCAAGTTCTTGCCATTGAGAGGCTGTGAAAGGGTACCTGGTACTACTAGTATTGCTATTAGCTCTTGCATTAACACTCATCATTTCTGGGAATTAAGTCTGTTTTTTTCAAGAAGATAAGGGAAGTGGAGTGGAGGTAGGAGAAGGAAGGTTTATGTTTCAAGAGTAAGAGCCATGGAGAGTGTTTAAATGCAAGAGGAATAGAGTAGGTATATTTATTTTTGAGGGACCATATGGGCTGCAGATGCAGAATCTTGTGTTGTTACATATGCTTTTAACACAGATGATGGATTTAAACTTATTGTTCTGATCTGACCACAATTATATATTGTAATACTCCCACTAATTACAACAAGTATGTGATTAAAAATATGCAATGGAAAAGGAAAAGCCTGTGTTTTTATTGTTAATATATTAGCTAACTAGCTTATAAAGTTATAAGTAGTAAATGGATATAAATTTACATTAATCTTGCTGTTTGTTGTATGATCAGAGATGAAATAAATAGGAGTAATTAATAAATTGAATTATATATACTGTGTGTAAGTATTTTATGTCTGAATGCACAGTGTCTTGTGAGTGAGTTCTGAGCAAGAGTACTGTACATATATTATGACTACTGCACCACCTCTGCACACCCTGCTGACTTTATGACAGAGCTCCTGTCTCTGACACCAATACGGAAATCCACACACCTCTATGCTAAACAAAACAACTCAAAACCTCTTTTTCTTTTAATACTCTAATAATCACAATTTTAACTTTTCTTTTCTGTTTCTTAATTATTTTTCTTCTCTGTCAAAGGTTACAGTAGTTGGTATCTGAATTTTCTGAGAGCTCCTGGAGGGTTCAGGATTGTAGTAGTAGTATCATCTTTTACTGCCAGCCAGGTCAAGAACTTTTACTTTTTTCATCTAACTGGTTGGGAAGTACTGTTACTTTTACCCCCTCCATTCAAAATTTGACCTTTCTCAAATTGAGCTATAGTGCTAGTGCTTCTTCTTATCATCCTCCTGCTTTTGAACTTTGTACTCTCTCTACTCTCTAGTCTTATCCTTTGCCTTCTTTCTTTCTTGTGAATGTAATTACTGCTGCTGTTTCATGGGATTGTATGTAATTAAGTTTTGTGAGAATCTTGGTTAGTAGTTGGTAAGTTTATGAGTTTGGAAGGGGGAATCAAACAAACAAGAATCTGGAGAAAAATGTCAGGGATTTGGACATGACTAGTCTCTGACTAATCAAATCTGAGACTTTTTTAAGACATGAAAGATGTTTACTGGAGTGGGATGATCACTGATCAGGCATCTGTGTATGTGTTTAAGGAGTGGTGTTGATGATATTATTAATGGTTGTCACATGCTTAGTAGATCTTTTGAGGAACTCAAAAAGGACAAAGAAATAATAGTGTGACATATGGTTAGTGTCAAAGCTTTTGAATAAGCCATTTGGTTGCAGTACTTGTATATGTTTCAGGCTAGCCAGCTAAACACCAACAAAGTTGTGGTCATAATCATACATGGGATACTTTATCAAGGATTGTCCTCTTTTTCTTTGGGGAAGTTGGGTAAAAATCAAGAGTATATATTCTAAATTAGACATACATTTGGGACTTGTTGAAAATTTAATTTGTCATCCCTAGTGTTACATGATGCTAGAATGACCAAAATGCCCCTAAAATTTGTTAAAAAGTAGAAAAAACAAAACATTTCAACGTCGCTCACAACATAACTTTTCCCTTACGTGGTTTTTGAGCTACGTCGGTCAATGCTACAGCTTAAAAGGTCCACTACCTCTAGGCTCTAGCCTTCTAGACAGAGTTTTTTAAATTTTATTGCACCTAAAACGTTTGTGTATGTCAGGTGTTTTTGGCCCCCACATCAAGAAACTCGCAAGAGTGAAAAGGAGACCGTGATTGAGGTAACAATTTATTCTTTGACAATAAAAAGTCAGAGAACTTGCATATTGGACAAGGCTATACCCCATCATTTACTTTGGGATTAAACCGAGTAACCAATGCTCTCTATCAGATCTCATTATTCATAAAATCATAACCCTTAATTTAGTCAATGTCAACGAGATGATAGGTTATACTTTGATTCAAAAAATGAAAATGGAACATACTCATATGTTCATCTCTAGTAGTTTCAAATAAGAAGAATGAAGAAAACATTATAGTATGGTCCATTGAATTGAATTGTATACGTGATAACGCTTAATATTGTGTTACCTACATTATCCTTCAAAGCTTTTCGATAAGTAGAGTCTCGGTGTCCAAATCCCTTCAAAAGTCCTCTTTGTGATCCTTGCCTAAGTGTTTCTGCGATGATAAAGAGGAGGGAGTTATAGTCTCTTTTGACCATCTTGTGCTAATGGTGACATAATGGTTGTGAGTTTTCCCCGGATGGACTTTACCGAGTAGATTTTGCAAGTTATGTTGTGTACCTTATGAGTGAACATGGGTGGGCTATTTATATAGAGCTCAAGTTGGTCCTGTATTTGTGTCATGTTATCCATGTCGATCTTCTACAAAAGACTACTTCAGTAATGGTATCTCCTCTCTATGTCATGGTTCGGGTTTCCCATTCTTCAAGGTAGTATCTCAATTGAGGGCTTTCCGTAGGGGTCATCCTCATCTTGGGCGGTACTGCAGATCCCGTTTCCAAGGCTTCTACATGGTCCTTCCTTTATTGATGCAATATCCCACTTGAGAGCTTTTCGCATGAGTCTTCCTCTACTGAGGAGACGAGATTCCACTTGAGTACTTTCTGCAATGGTCTTACTCTTTTGAGGCGGTATCCCACAGATCTTTCTGCAAGAGTCGTCCTCTATTGATGCCATATCCCATTTGAGGACTTTTTACAGGGGTCGGTCTTCCTCTAATAAGGCAGTATCCCAATCAAGGGCTTCTCGTAAGGGTGTTCTTAAAAGTTGAGGTTGTATTTTAATTGAGAGGCGAATCTGAATCGAGGCTCCCACAAGGGTGCTCTTGCACTTTTATTCGGTATCCAAATTGAGAAATTTCTGGAGGGGTAGGTGACCGTCTGGTAGGTTTCTGGTATTTATATGTCGTATCAATACATATTTTTACTAAATATTTCCCTTCAAAACATACATGTGCCTAGTGAGCCGTACCACTAACAGGGGCGGAATGAGCATACTTCCAGCCAGTGCGGAACACTGGTTGGAAAAATGAAAAAACATTAGTAGTAGTATATGTATATACTTATTTTACTTATTATTCTGTTTAGTATCTAGCTCAGATGGT
>JAYMSL010001500.1:0-17016 GCA_036897195.1 Plantago coronopus
GATTTATTATGGTTAGGACTCTTGTACCCTAGTTTGTATATGATTAGGACTCTTGTACTGAACACTATATATATGTATCAATGAGAATGAGATCATTACCGAAAACATTCTTTCAAAGACAACTTAATTGAAGGAGAATGGAGACTTATTACAAACACGTGTTCGAGTAGGAATTTATGTTCAAGAAAGCGGCGACTGACATCGATCAATATATAGGGTCTTAGATTGAACATCTTGCGTGGGCTTTGATGCCGGTTTCATGTTGTAGAGTCCACTAGCGATCTATGTTGTTTTGAGTGTGAATTGTGAAAAGAAATGAAGTTTCATCTGACTTTCTAAATTTTGGGTTCTAGGCTTCTAGCTAGCTACTATATTACTGTTGATGTGAATGTGAATGGAAAAAGATAAGATTTGTTTGGACGTCTTTGTTTTTGGTTCATGGACTTTTGTTTATTAGGAAAGTGGGCAAGTGTACATATAACAGTATTGTAATATTCGTCTTGAGCTTGAACTCAAATTAATCAGTTAGCCAAGCCTGAGTTTGGATATTGATAAGAGTAAAAACAGGTTCAGCCGTTCAGGCTTGATCACATGTAACGCGAGCTCAGTACGTTCAAACTTGAAAAATAACGAACCATTAGAAATAGTATTGAACATATGCATAAAATATAAGCACATTATGATATTCACCTGTGATGACCTTAACGAACTCGACTCGTTAGTTAAATAAGCACAAAATGACACATGAGTTCAACTCGTTTATCTTATCGAGAGGACCGAGCTCGAGCACAAATTGACACTTGATCAAGCTTGAACATTTATAACAAGGTGAGACGAGTCGAGATCTCATTTATATATACTTGACCTGAGCAACAACTCTGTATGCAAATTATGCTACTTTTAATTTTAAGATGAATATCAATTGTTTATCGTGAACAATAACTATTTACAGTAAAAATTTAAATACTTTCCAAACACGTATGTCATTACCTCGATATATCATAATCAATATATTACACTCAAAAGAATGTAGGTCAAACTAATTAATAATATGAAAAATACACCAGAAAAAGTATTCATCATTTTTGAAAGTGCCTAGTACTACCTAACATACTGTAAAATGATATACAAGAATGAATACGAGATTACAAGTGAAAAATTATGATACACAGAAAGGTAATAGCCAGTAATAAATTCGATATTCAGAAAATCCAATCTTCTTTCACAATTATTTTACTTAAAACTTAAAAATTCTCTTAATTTAATTGACTGTAAAGATAAGTTTTGGAATGGATTGTGCTACTGAGCAGAACCTCTTCACATAATTGTACAAGATTCACCAGCCGCCCCCAATAGAAATAGCGTGCCTGTAAGGTGAACGCCACCGCCGATAAGCACGCCGGATCCTATGTGCGAGCTAGCATTGGCCACATCCTGCTTAGGTGTAACGGAATGTCATAATTTTGAAAAGTCTATTATACGTTCTTTAATAATATATGTCGATCTATATTGTATTATATTATTCTTCTCTTATATAGAGAGATAAATCAATCAATCGAAAAATAACTACTTACCGGAAACAATATGTACTTCATCTGTTCGAGCACATCGAGAGCCTGACGGCTTAACATATACCATTCAGCATGCTTGTGCTTCAAATGCACATTTTTTCCATGGCAACTCGAACAGATGTGATACGATGTCCGCAACCTTCTTGACAAACAGAGGAAGCAGGAGAAGTCTGGCTTAGATTGCGCACGAACACATAAGGCTCCATCGCAGAATCGCAAACTAGGCACGTATGCCTTGACAATGTCATCCACCACATGCCTGTAGAAGTACAAGGCCATGACTTCTTCGTAATCGAGTACTCCATTTCCATCCGCGTCTAACTTGGTGAACACACTTAACAAGTCGTCTGATATGAAGCCAGCATCTTTCATTTCCTGGAAGCTAACTTTCTTATCGCCATTAGCATCGAGAGTCTTGAAAAATATTTCGAATTTTGTTTTATGATCGGTGCTCCATATACTACCATCTTCGTTGTAGCTATTGACTGCGATCCTTTTGAGTCCATCCATTAATGCAGCTCAAAAGATTATGAAGAAAGTGAAAGACTCAAAACAAAAGATAAAACTACTTCTTTAAAACTCAAAAAATATCTAGATAGTTTGGAATTATAATGTGTGTATATATAGATATTTTTGCACTTTGTATCACATCATGAAAACGTGTATATATATGATGTGAGTCCAGATATTTCTTAGTGAGTCTAGATATTTCTTAGTACTATAACTATAATGTGTATATATATTTTCGCCTTTTTTCGTGTCTCTCTCGTCGTAACCATGATAACTTAGTCAACATTACACGCACCTCCCCGTCCCCACCCTTCTTGTTTTCTTTTCATTTTTCCACAAAAACCATGCTAATACTATACGAATTAATAGTCCAAGTCATTTTGCCAGTTGACTCATATGAACCATGCACCAGATTGGAAGCTTCATACATAAAATTTCTCAAACATGTTGGATGTGTAGTGCAGCTTGGAAGCTTCATACATGCTTTCAGGTTGCAACTTGGAAGCTTCATACGTGCTTTCAGGTTGCAACTTGCACGGGAGAGTAGTACTTTTCTTATTCGCAAGCAATTCAATTTAAAAAACAATCTCTGAAACGACAAAATTGTATTTTTTTTTTTTTTTACACTATAATCATGTTTTGTACAAGTCAAATAAATTTTTCACACGGGCTTCATTGCATTGTGTCTTTAAATACCAAGATTTGGATGCACTAGAATTACATTAATTTTCCTGAATTTTCTTTAGCAATGGAAGCACTAAAAGATGTTGCAGTTAAGAGCTACGAGCTATGGTCTGAAGAAGAGAAACACGAAGCTATTCGTTTCTTCCAAAGCATAGATGCTAACTTCAATGGGGAAGTTACCTTGGTGGAGTTGAAGGATTCCAAGATCATATCAAACAGGTTTATGGAACTCATGTTCGATCGCTTAGATGTGAATCGCGACAAAGTATTGGAGTTCGATGAGATAAAATGCTTGTACTTCTACAAGTATAAGTATGCTGATGTTGTGAAGAAGTATGAGTTGTCTAAACATTTCTGCGACGGATGTGGCCCTCGCAGTCCACAGTTCTTGCCTGACTATTCCTGCTTCGGTTGTTTAGTAGATGGGGTTTTTTATGATCTTTGTTCCGGTTGCTATGCCAGAGGCGGCTGGAACCACGACCACCCCAAGTGGAACATGTTGGAAAAGAAGGCCTTGAGTGAGCTCGAATTGATGAAGGACCTACTTTTCGATGTTGATCAACCTCAGGTACCTATGCAGCCTCAGGTATCTATGCTGCATCCTCAGGTACGTATGATGAGCACATTTGAGAAAAGAGGTCTACTTAGTCTTGTTGTTGCTCAGTCTGGTAGAATTTTATCCCGTCTAGTCATTTATATTAATTCTTCTAGTTGTCTTTTTTACTTGCAGGAGCCGAAGCAGGAGAAAAGGCAGATGATCGTACATCCAGTACCGCGTAGTGTCAACAGACTCAACACAGTGTCGCTTGCCAATAATACTTTAGGAATTGCCAGTAGTTCTTTCGCAATTGCAGCGGCCGCTAGTACATGTACAATCCTCTGATAAGCATGATGATCTCAAACTGTATTAAATTTCTCAATTCAACTGTACACAAAAATGGACTAGCTAGTGGTTGTATTCAATGGTGTATGCTAGTACTGGACCTGGTTGCACTCATATTTGTATACTAGTGATTATTGCACTCATGATTTCTAAAGTTCCACAAGGTGATCTGATCATTCAGAGTGAAATCATGCATGATAGTTTTTTTTTATTATGAAAACGGCAAAAATTGTATTAAAAACGGTAGGATTTACAAGTATACATGTGGGTGCGAGAGGGTTGCACCATCCCATAACCAATTTAAAAAAAGAGAGCCAAGGAGAGAGGCCAACACTGAAGGGGATAGCATCGAACTTACTGATCGTCACCTTTAAAAAAAAAAAAACTTTACTCGAATGTATATGCGTAATTTTCCGACATCAAATTACCCAATTCTTCTCTTTCTTTCTGTTTTTTTAACAACATATGGAGCATATAATATATATATATATAATAGTTCCCAATAACCCTAGCTGGCTAGCTGAGTCTTCAAGATTTTATTTTTTTTAAAACGGCAAAAAATTTCATTAATTAAAAAACGCATAAGAAATGTTCGAGAACAATTACAGAGATAACAAAGATAAGACCAGATCTAACTGTGACTTAACCAACAAGATTTAAAACCAAAACCTATATGACCCCTAAGCCTGAATACACCTAAACCAAAATCCCGAAACTTAAACCACCACCCAGACTTGAACCCTAGCTAAACCTGAACCGCCTCCGCCACAATACCTTCCTCCACCTCGGCAGCCGACACCACTGAACCCACCACCGCCTTCACAACCACCTCCAAACTCTACCACCTCCTCTGAACCCCAAATTACCTAAACCAAAATCCCGAAAACTTAAACCAAACAACCATAGATGACATCATACCTGCCTCCACCTCGTTTGCCGACACCACTGAACCCACCACCTCCAACCTTCGACATTGTACCTGTACCTCGACACCACCTTCACTAAACCCCGGCACTACCGAACAACAAGACATCATTGATCACCTCCACCTTCACTGAACCCCGGCACCACCAACATATAGCTGTTGAACTCGTCACCACCACCTACACTGAACTCCGACAACCCAAATCACCAAAAACGTTGTTGTACCCGTCACCTCCACCTTCACAGGACCCGTCACCACCAAACACCAAAACGCCTCTTAATCTCTACCCGTCACGTCCATCTTCAACTTTCCGCCACCACCACCGTCACCACCAAATACAAAAACGCCTCTCTACCCGTCAGCTCCATCTTCAAAACTCCGCCACCACCACCGTCGTCAAAGAACCCTCCACCGACACCAAACCCGCCGCCGTCATTAGACATTACGATATACTACTATATCTCCACCACCAACATGAGCTCCACCTCCGGAACCTCAACCACCAGCCACCACCACACGACCTCCATCTCTGGAACTTCAACCACTCGCCACCACCACCACAACCGCCTCTCCACCGACCAAACCACCCACTACCGCCACTGCTCTCCACCGACTAAACCACCAGCCACTACCACCTCCACTAGGCGCCACAACCTCTACCACCAGTTTCTTGAATCTTGCTTACTTGTTCGTAGATCTAGACCTGAATTAACATGAGAAAAAACCCATCTCCTACCACCCGCTACCGCCACATCTTCAACCCTAGCCTTGCTCCTTCAACGAGCCCCCGCCCATCTGCTCCGATCTGGTGGTTAACACCAGATCTTTTCCTTTTTCTCTTTACTTTCAATAATCCAGGTCTGATTTTGTGTGAGTTTCAAACTAATCCTAAAGTGACAATTGGTGGTAGAGGTTGTGGCGGTTAACGGAGGTGGAGGATGTGGTGGCTGGTGGTTTTGCCGGGGAGAGGTGGAGACATGATCACATGCATGATTGATTCAGCCATGAGTCACCATGATGTAGCTATCTTGTAGACATGATCACATGCCTGATGCATGAAATTAAGTTTCCCTAACAAGTTGCAGATAGTGCAGCTCTGGTTTGCAACTTGCAGTACTAAAGTCATTCGAGTTCCTTGTCGACATTGTCCATGCCATTTGCGATGTCGCCCTCTCTGCTCTCGGTCTACGTTGCTTGGCGGACTATTCGTGCATCGATATCCTTCGCAATCCACATTGGCGGACTACTATGCATGGGATAGACTAGTAAACAGATATTAGTATCTTTTAGGAACTTTCCATAGCTTCTATATAACCTAGCTCTTCTTTAGTGATTTTGAGAAGAAAAAAGAAAAGAAAATGGAAGGTCTAAAAACAGTTGCAATTAACAGCTACAATGGATGGACTGAAGAAGAGAAAAAGAAGGCTAAAGCGTTCTTCAGAAAGATAGACGACAACGAAGATGGAAAAGTTACCTATAAGGAGTTGAGGGATTACGGTCTTATAACGAATAGCTCGTGCTTAAAGTTCGACCAGTTCGACATAGACACGGATGGAGTACTGGATTTCAACGAGATTCTGGTGATGTACTTCTACAAGTATAAGACGGGCCAGCTTTTGAAGAAATACAAGCCGGGTAAGCGAAGGTGCAAGCGATGTGATGTTAAGCAACGCTTGCCAGACTATTCGTGCTTCTTCTGTCTGGATAAGGGGAAAAGGAAGTCGTACAACCTTTGCGAGAGCTGTAACAGTCATGGAGACGAGCATGAGCATGAGCAGTGGGGTATGCTAAATCAGAAGTCCTTAGCCTTGCTCAAGGTCTTGGCTGAAGTACTCGATGAAGTCGAAAAGGTACACATACTCCTCATTTTAGCTGAAATTACAATTGCTATGTCACAACTAGTCCAGACAATTGGATCAATCTGGCCAGACTCTATGCTGTCAGATTCGTATGGATCAGATTCGGATCAATTACGGGTTCGTGTGACTATTGCAAGGTCCGGACTTGATCGGATCGGACCGGATTTCAATCCAGCCTACACCAGGTCCACATCAATTTTTCTTTGTCTTATTGGATTTGTCGAATCCATAAATCCGATCTGATCGGATTTGGATCCAACAAGACCCGATAACTTTTATTTTGGTCCGGACCTGAAAGTGGGGTTACTTAATTAACTTCATAAATTAATCAGATTTAAATTGCTAGGCCTAATCATTTCCATCTCACTTGATAATTACTCCTCCTCCATCTCACTTGATTGTTTGTAATATATACTTTGCCGATTAAAAAAAAAAAACTAATGTATACGTATTTACAGGAAGTGAAGCGTATGGGAAAAATGGGGAAATTCAATACAGGCGTAGCTGTTGCCGGGACGACATCACAGGTTACCGGAATGTCCGCGAAGGCTTTCTGCGATTCTTCTCCTTCTTGCGGTATACAGTAGTAACAACTCATCTGATTCGTGACCTAAAGGTATACACACTGGAAATTACACAAGAATACAGGCTATATTAATAAAACATGGGAAGAAATCTTTCTTTTTTCAAATTTAAGGAAAACCGGGTAATTGAAGGTTCAGTTACCGATACACCATTACAAATGTAAAAATGATACAAACTGATATAAAATGAATAAGTATTAATTATTAGTTTTGTATTTACAAGTTTGTAATGGTGTTTATTGTAATAACTGGATATTTAAGTACACCATTTTACTTAAAGTTAAAGAAATATGTTCTTTCTCAATCTTTGTAATATGTACATTAGTAGTAATGTACGTACTAATGTTATTGTAGTACTAATTACTACATGTTTGCACGGGTTTATTCGCTCGTATGTGGGTTTGTCGTTGGTTTCTTTTACTTTTCTTGTAACTTTACTATTTTGCTTTTTAATATATAGCTCGATTTATAAAAAAAAGATTCACTAGCTATGAAATGTACAACTATTTTAGGACGGATGAGTGAGCGCGTGATTATCTTTTATGTTGTTATGTAAATTTATTAATGTATGTTGACCACCCTTTTATTTTGGCAAATGTTAAATCAAGAATAATAATTTTTATATTAAGAGCAATTGTGTTGTATTAGGAAAGTTAAAAAAAATCAATAAACATAATTATCTTTAATCCTCATTTTGTTCTCGATTTAACATCAACCTTAATTTTATTTTTTATTTTTTGAAACGGTAAAAATGGTGTATATACCACACGAGAATTAAGAACAATTAATGTACAAATGGGTGCATAAGCAATGCACACAAGCTACTCAGAAAGAAATCGAAGGCAAAGGTCCACTAAACCACCAAACTCATCATCAAGGGCTCAAAATACACCCGAAACCTCCAAAGAACAGCCGACAACGTTTAGTCGTGATGTTTGAAAGGTCGGCCTTGAATGAAAATGAGTTGTCCCACTGAGATGATGATTACACAAGGGCGAGAGAAGGGACAGCAAGACCAAAAACCAACCGGAACGGCGGAACCAGTAATTTTATTAATTTAACGTGTTGTTGGATTCCATTTAGGAAATGAAAGTTTAAGCCCTTAAACTTATAATTAATGAATATGACGAACTAATCGGTGTAATGAAAGTATGTAACCCGTCTCTTTTACCATAAAATTGTTGAAATTTCAACTATATATGAATGAATTTTCATGTAGTTTCGTTGTGATCCTGTTTTTTTGAAGTGATCCTCTGTTGTTATTTCTCTTTTCAGGAGTGGCTTCGTTGTGCTCTTTTGCCCCTCAGTTTTTGTAGGGTGCGAATCTCTTGCACTCTAAGTTGTAATTAAACAATTATCGTTAATATTAATATATTCTTTTGCCGTTTCAAAAAAAAAAATTCATATAGTTTGTCGTATCGATCTTAAGGGTAAAACTTTCAGATGAAGCATAGTGGCATGCAGATAGGGCGGAACCAGAAATGAGAATATGGAACGATGGGTTCGATAATTACTTGACGAACTTTAGACTATAATTACATGTTATTTTGTTAGCTTTTAAGACGTAATTTTATCGACTATAATAAATTTGTCTTAAAATTATATTGACGAGGGTTACCATAAAATCAATCATCGGATACATTGTATAATACTTTTGTAAAACTTATTTAAAAAATACGTACACAATTAATTGAGATGTTTGTTATGGTGGACCGATAATTGGTTATGGCATGTAAGGGCATACATCACATTGAATGTATCATGTCAAGTCACATGGAACGTGCTATACAAGACATTGAAAAAATATCTCTAGTCCAATCCAAAATAATTTTTAAAAAAAATCTGGTAAACAGATATTTAGCTCATCCGCGTTGAATATTAATCACATGAACTTTCCATGGCTTCTATATATAATAGAACCCCATCTTTGGAGATTTTGGGGAAAAAAATGGAAGGGCTAAAAACAATTGCAGTGAATAGCTATAACGAATGGAGTGAAGAGGAGAAGAAACGGGCTAATGCGTTCTTCAGAAAGATAGACGACAACGACGATGGAAAAGTTACGTTCAAAGAGCTGAAGGATTACGGGCTTATAACGAATACCTCGTTCTTGAAGTTTGACCAGTTCGACACGGACATTGATGGATTGCTCGATTTCAACGAGATTCTGTCCATGTACTTCTACAAGTATAAGGCAGCTGAGATTCTGAAGAAATACAAGCCAGGGAAGCGAAGGTGCAGCAGGTGTGATATTAAGCAACGCTTGCCAGACTATTCGTGCTTCTTTTGTCTGGATAAGGGGAAGAGGAAGTCGTACAATCTCTGCCAGAGCTGTTACAGTCATGGAGACGAGCACGAACACGAGAAGTGGGGTATGTTGAATCAGGAGTCCTTGGCCTTGCTCAAGGTCTTGAGAGATGTTGTGCTCAATGAAGTCGATAAGGTACATATATTCGTTGTCGCGACTATTTGGTTTGATTTGTTTGTATTATACGTATACTTGTTAGTTTCCGCTTAGACATTTTCGACCACTACTAAAAAAGAGAGTCTATAAGCTAGTGAACGTAAGTGTTGGAAAATGACTAAATCTGTTGCTTAAAAGCTATAAGTGGTCGACTAACTTATAATACTTGTATGCAGGAAATGAAACATGGTGTCAACAAAGAGAGGTACAAGATATTCGTAAGTACTTCAGGAGCAACATCTCAGGTCGCCGGGAAGTCTTTTTCCGATTGCTCACTCATGTGATAAGATCCAGAAGGGTGGCATACTTACTACTCCATCCTTCTTGCAAAAATTTATCCACTAGAGTTAGCGCGTAGTTTAAGCAAATGAGTTAAAGTAATTAAGTAAATGAAAAGGTAATTAGTGTGGTAAGTTACTTTTTGGTGATATGAAGTAATATTGATGTTATATATAATAATCTTTTTATGTGTGAGATATCTTTCTTATTTAATAATGGATATAGTTTTATGAAACACGTAAAAATGAAAAGTCAGGTAAAGTTTTGTGAGAGGGTGAGGATTATGTAACTTATAATTATCAATAGATCAATAGTAGTGTTACCATTCATGATGCTTTTGCTCATTAAGTATCGGCCTGAGTGGCCAAGATTTTGCTAACAGAGTTTGGTGTGTTAGCTAACAGATGAATAGTGAACACAGTGTTAGTAGAGAGTTGAGAAAATTGTTTGGAAAAGAGTTAGTGTTTAGTAGGTTTTAGTATATTATAGGGGTGTAAGAGATGTGTAATAAAGGTGTAAGAGGTGGGGTATGTGTTTAAGAGAGAGAAGTGTGGGAGTATGTGGGGTATGTGTAATAGGGTGTAAGAGATGTGTAAGAGGAGAGTAGGAATAACAGGGCAAAGAAACCGAACGTGTTAAGGGCTTAACAGAACGCTTGGCCACTCAGTTTTTTGGTTTTGAAACTATGTTAAGCCTTAAGGTCCAAAATGTTGACCACTCAGGCCGTATATTATTCAACATAACATTAGGCTCGTTCAAATTTGGACAAAGTTTAGTCAACTGTGATAATGTATCTGTTATTTTGTTGCAACCACTCATTTTTTGTGCATATTTTATTTGGAAGAAGAGAGGTGGTTGATTTACATGAAATATCAGTATAAATAATACCCTCTAAACTTTAACCTATAGTTAGCATGAAAGATTAATTAATATAAGTTAAAACGTTTACAAACGAGGGTGGTAAGTTGAGACATCCGTCAGAAAGAAATAATAGTTAAGTCATAAGTGGTTTAAAAAGATAGTGGTTTAATTAAAGATAATAAAAATTGATGTAAAAAAAGAAGAAAAAAAACAAGTCAACAAAACACTATAGACACTACAAGGCCTAGTTTTACTTAGGCTGGACAGTCCAAACGACGCTAAAAGGCTATTGGAGTATTGGGCCTAGGTCTACTATTGGGCTGGACAACCCAAAAGACGAACAAACCTATATAACAAACAACAATGAACCTGAGGTGGTGCATGGTGCATGGTGCATTGGTGAGAGCTTCGCGTTCGATTTTCGGAGGTGGAGATTTATTTTGTGTTACAAGGTTGGTATTGGTATGGTGGTATTAGATTAGTGTAGGTTAGTGTAGGAGTAGTATAGATTTGTCTTTTCAAAAAAAAATAAGAAAAAACAAACAAACAACTATAATTACTATTTCACTTATCAGTTTCCGAGATTACTTTCTCGTCAAGCTAAAGCTGAAAAACTCCGTCGATCATCCCTGATGAAAGCTCTCATTCAATTTCTTTAAGGTATCAGATCTATTCTTTATTCGTTTGGTTATTCGAACTGGCCTATTTTAGCAATCTTCATCGTCTGTCGGAGACAGCTGTTTCCGTTCATCTTGTACCGTGATGTCTAATTTTGGAGCTCGTATAGCCTCCAATTATGTACACTAGAATGCAATATGATGTTATTGTCACGAACTCGATTAGGATTTACGGTTTAGCATAGGTTATAGACCCAATCCTAAACCCTAAGCCCGAATCTTACGAGCGATGGTGTCGATAATGTTGCTTAAGAGTCAGTTGTACTCTAAAGTATAAGTAACCGTTCGCATAACAAGGTCGAACTTTTGTATATCAGATGCGCACAAACATATGTGCACCTAGTACATTTGAAAACCAGATATGCATAAAATCATTAAAAAAAACATGTAGACGAATAAAACATTATAAATCTACAATCACAAACACACTATACATTTCAACCAATCAAATACAGTCAACTATAATGATACCATTTTGTATTGCTTATATACTAATTGTACATTTAGTATAATTTTTTTCCGGTTTTGCGGTTTTTTAATTTCAGTAACAACTGTATGGCATTATCAGTAAGGTAACAAGGTAGCAATTGTAAGCATGCATTTCAATTCATATATAAGGAGCTTGCCTCCACATTAAAAAATAATATCAATTTTTTTGACAAAATGTACACTTTTTCTGTTTCATAAAATTAAGTTAAGATCCAGCTACATTCACTTCGATGGAACTAAAACACATGTAAACTACCTTCATTAACAACCACATATGGCTTTATCGTATTATTTCACTCATCAGTTTCTAAGATTACTTTCTCGTCAAGCTAAAACTTGAAATCGCCAATCATCCGATCAAAATTCTCCTTCGATTTCGTGAAACTAGTGCCTAATAATAGAATCTCAGTGGCTTAACTGATGATTGTAAATAGCTATCATTGTTTTGATTCTAGCAATAGGAAAAGAATAACAAGAAGATTCCACTGAACTAAACAAGTGGTATATACTTATGACATATATTTGGTTTAGCATCATTACTAACAATGGAACCATAAATCAACAATGAAAAGATCATTTTCAACTTCAACCAGCTGAGTTCGGTTACAATAAGTTCTTTTTTTCGAACTCAGCTACATTTAACCTAAAATATACCTAGACTTATAAAAAACCAAATCAATTGAGTCCTCACTGCATGCAGGCAACAGCCATAATTAATCATCATATTTTCATATTTATTCTAATAACATAATTTTCCAGATACATTTTTATATGCACCGACCAATGAATGAAACCAATACCATAGCAAACAGTAATATCCTATGAAATCCAGAAATGTGACATACGCAGAAGTAGAAATCATACAATAGAACCATCTCAAAACATTCACCATATAACTTTTAGGAGGGGTTCAGTCAATAGCATTTATGTATAATAATATGCCTCAATACCTAACCATCATACCATTTCAGATAGACTAATACTTAACCATCATACCATTTCTCAAATATGCCAAAAGAACAAAAAAAAAAAAAAAACAAAAGCAGTTGTGCTACTATTTGAAGGCAGAACGAAATCGATACCGGCAACCACATCGTATTGTAAAGTTAGTGATGATGTCAAATCATTGATTTTTTTACTCATCCGTCCCAAACCACATATATATAGAAAACAAAAGAATGTTTTGTTTGAGTTAAGGATTTATAAGTTTTATAGAGGAACAATAGTTGGTTGTATAACACTGTATAAGAAAGTGCGGATATGTGTAAGAATATGATTGGTTTTAATGATGTTGTATTATTGGTTAATAATTGATGAGAGATAGAATTAAAAGAAGAAAAAAAATGAAAGGATTGTAAAAATTGAGTTAAGGAGGAAACCTTAACCCAATGCTAAAACTAAAGTTTACTATGAAATGTGGCTTAACCCAAATACCTAATCGATTGCTAAACACTCCGTAGATCTTGGACGAATCATATAGTGTGTGTGTGTATATATAAATCTAAATCCAAATCAAAAAACGTTGTGGGATTTTTTATTCGAATAAGTGTTCGTCAAATAATTCAAATACAACATTTTTACATACTTAGCATAATAATGTGCAAATAGTTTATTTTCTACATATACAATAGTGTATAATGTGCAAATTGTTTTAAGTTTACAAATATAAGTGTATAATGTCATTCAAAACAATATTCAAAATTTATTATGTTCCATGTGTTAAATACTAAATGTGATACTAGGTCTTTATATATACATGTGCCAATTGTCTTGATGGTTTAAATCATAGGGTTTTGAGTCAAGTTCTAGGATGTAGCTTCTAGGTTCTAGATCTTCAATGAATCCTATTTATAATATATTATACGTATACACTAGAATTGTAACAGTTACATGTTCACACACGTAAAACATATTTATATTATTGTTGCACTTTTTAATTAGTTTTATATTTTTATTTATTTTGTGTTTTTTTTTCTAAAACTAAATTTAATGTACGCTATGATAAATCGTCTTATTATAACAATTTAATAAAATTGTATAATTTTCAACTACTTTTTAGAAATAAAAAAATTATCGAAACATATTTATTGATATTAAATCGTATATATTGACGAAAATATTATTTTATTGAAATTGGAATTGTCAATCACTATCTTTAGCATGTACTGTGTCTGTATGTAGGTCAAGCTACCCAAATGGACAGGGTTATTTTAGGGGCCCGTTATTTTGGTAATTACGGAACAGTTTAGAAAGAGTAAGTCTCTTGTGATTCCGGAATTTACATAAGCTTATAGAAATTCCGGTTCCTTAAATTAATCAAATTTTCAAGATATAATATTCACGGTTACTAAATAAAATACTCCCAGTTACTTAATAAAATACTGCCAGTTTCTTAATAATATGCTATAATCCCAGTTACTTAATAAAAACACCCCAGACTGTTGATAAAAACTCCCAGTTACTTAATAAAAAAACCCCAGTTACTCAATACAAAAACCCCAGGCAATTTATTACCCCAGTTACTTAATACAAAAACCTCAGACCGAAACTCCCAGTTACTTAATAAAAAAACCCCAGGCAGTTTAGAAAAAACGTCCAGTTACTTAACTAAAAATAAAAATAAAATTTCATATGACTATTTTTAACGTGTATAATAAAACACCCAGACAACAGGTACAAAAAACCGCAGTTACTTAACATCAAATTCCCCAGATATAATATTCTCAGTTACTTAATATCATACTCCCAGTTACTTAATAAAAACTCTCAGTTACTTAATAAAATAATCTCAGCTATTAATTGACACATAACCGGACAATGTTGGTTAAACCATAAGTTACACGCGCGGCTTACGGTCGAACCATAAGTTGTAGCGCTCCTTTATATTAATACCACAAAAACCGGAATTTCCTTAAATTTAGGAAATTGAGACTTTACGTATTGAAGAAGGTCGAGATTAAATTACCATTGCATCAGGGAGGGTTTATTTTGTCAAAGAAGTTATTTAAATCATAAATCCAAATGTACATAAAAGCCCATCTTTTACCTGTTCAACTTCAAACTTCCCAAAAACAGATTTTTACCATATTTGTAGTCCACGTAACAGCACAGCACAGCACAGTAAAACAAATCAGAAACACTGTAAGAATGGCAGAAATCGGGCAAAAGAGTTGAAATTTGACTGCTTTCCCCTAATTTATTACTGCAACAGTAAATACCTTTTTCACCCTCTGCGGTCGTGTTCTAACACCCCACGTGAACCCTGGCCCCCACCACCCACTTACATCGCCCAACTACCCATCATCCCCGGGACCCATTTCCTGACATTTTGTCCAGTACAGTTTTCTCAATTTTCCAACAAAAGATTCCAGAAATTCAACAATTTACTATACAAAATTGATTTTTTGGGGATTGCTGCTAATTTCTCTGGACATTTTATCCACATCCAACTTTATTATTTCCAGGTACTTTTGCTTTTTTTTATTTTAATTCCAGTCTTCGGAGCAGTACCAATGGAGAGTCGGAGCTTGATCATCAGAGAACAATGTACTGCAGGATTCTTCACCAAAGAAATTGTGTTCTTCAATCTTCACAAACTGTGGCTGGTACTGGTACTCTGATGTTGTTGCACTTGGTTTCGAGTCCAAAAACTGGAAGTTTGTGTTCATTGAAGTGTTTGATGATCCACTGTGAAGGTCCAAGAACTGATGTGGGCTATGGTGAAGAACTCCTTTCCCTGATGATATCGGGCTGTCAAGATTGGCATCCTCGTTGTTCAAGATTGCGCTAGAATCGCTCTCATCCGAGGATCCATCTTTGAAATCGACCAAAACTGAGGCTAAGTTCTCAAAGTTGAGATTTTTAGCGGTTTCATCGCTTGGAGTGAGTGAATTTGTTTCGAGTTTGCTCTTTTCTTCGGATTGGGATACCATTGGCTCCTCTTTCACGAAGAGCTTGGTGTGATCATTTGGATCGTCTTCGTTTAGCTTCGATTTTAGCTCCCTAATCTGAAACACAACACAATAACAACCCTTTAGGACACAATCTTTAAGTTCACACAATGCTAACATTTGAACAAGATTAGAACTCTTCCACATGACTAAGATCTAAATAAGCATTTTCTTCCGAATATCTTGCTAGCTTCATCATACTTGAAAAAGTAGGATGCTTTTGGCCTATTTCAAAGCTGATTAAAATCACATAAGTTGCACAACAATTGGGCAGATTCATAATGATTAAGTTGGCTTTTGACCAGATAACAATTCACCAATCAATATCTCTACTACATGATGACAAAACTTACACGAACACAAGTCCATTAGCATCAAAGTACATTTATTGTAAGTTGGATTATTATATACCTGCTTGAGCAAAGCTTCATTGTCAGTCTTGAGGGACTCATAGTTGAGCTGAAGACCATCATACTTAGCTTTCAGGACGCCGTAATCTCTCTCCAATTGTTTGGTCTTCCACCTTGCACGGCGGTTCTGGAACCAAACAGCCACTTGTCTAGGCTGCAATCCAAGTTCTTGGGCCAGCTTCACTTTCCTCTCAGGCTCAAGCTTGTTCTCAACTTCGAAATTCTTCTCCAGAGCCTTCACTTGCTCAACGCTCAGTCTCCTCTTCTTCTCAGAAACATGGCCTGCTTCCTCAACACAACCTTCCTCATCCAAGCCATCCAGCATGGTCTGAAACTCCCTCGTGTACATCGGATTGATGTTCTCTTGGCTCTGCTCATCTGTGCAGACAAAAATTTCGAAAATCAGTTCAGCTAGTAAAAAATCAAACAGGTGGTGTGCAAGATAACTAAACAAAATCCCACGAAGAAAGGCCATGCTTTTTTTGCTAAAAGAAGTAAGCAATAAACTGATAAATGCAGTTCAATTATGGGTTTAGGCCAGGGACAGAAAAACACGGTATGCCATTGTTGAACCTTATCTAAAATGGAAGCAATTAATAACAAGACTAGAGAAAGTAGGAATTTTTGAGGTAACACAAGCAATTAAGCACACCTGTAGAGCCAGGGCAGATGGACACTAAGGCTCCCAAAGAATCAGAACTGCTTGGTCTCTTCATGCTGACACTTTGGTTTGCATGTTAAATTAGATCTGCTTGTTTTACTGTTGCAGAAATCTTTTGTAAACCAAGATTGTTCTTTCCATTTTATTTGCTGTTTTCTTGAATGACATGGTTACTTAATCTACACAACTACATAAAGCACCATTTTTGT
>JAYMSL010001501.1:0-17004 GCA_036897195.1 Plantago coronopus
AATGAGCAGACTTCTAATTTCCACATAGAGAGCGAATTTATATTTATTTTAACAAAATGGTATATAATGCCAAGAGTAAGAATAGAGACGATGAAGACCTACAAATATACAAAGAAAAAGACTAGAATACTGAATTGCAATTTAAAAATGGTATGTACAAAGTGCAAAGGTTTCTTTTTTTTTTGGTTTTTTTGTTATAAAATTTGGAATCTGCAGACCGTTTGAGTTTGCATTAGGTAAACTCGATTATTTCAACAACAATAAGACAAACTATGTCTATATGAATCAAATTAACCGTACAAGTGTGTTTTACTGCTAAAGACTCGTGTATTTTACTTCTCCTCTTTATCACCTGGAAATGAAACTCGTTCCCAATCCTCCCAGCTGATTCAACCACTGTATAAAACCCTAACCGAAATTTCTCGCGATTTTTTCTTCACTCAACGAATCAACTCGATCATTCTGAAATTCACCCCAATCCCATCTCCAAATTTCCTCTCAAGCGATGTTCGAAACAACGTCGTCGTCGTCAGCCCAATCGGCAGCTAATGATTCGATCGGAGACTACTTCCTTAAGCAGTTGTTGCACTCCAGATCGCCCTGTGTTGAATCCGAACAGGAAGAAATGCCTACTGAGCTCGATACTTTGAACAGCTCCGGCGGTTTCTCGGTGGTTGGCGCTGACAAGCTATCGGTTTCCTACCCGAACGCCGATAATCACGGGCACGACGTCGGAGTGGTGCAGGCGAATCGCCCTGCTCCTCGGCATCGGCTGGTGTACTACTTCGAGATGTTTGTCAAGAATGCTGGTACTAAGGGACAGGTTTCAATAGGTTTTACTACTGCTGGTTTCAAGCTCCGTCGTCAACCAGGGTAATCTCTTGATTTTTTGTGTGTATCTTGTGTATTCTGTGTTCCAGTTACGTATTCTTGAAATTGGGGAATTGGAATATTAGTCTGATTTGAGCTGCCTGTTGACTGTCTAGCTCTCTCGTTATAGTGCTGTTGCTGTTTGAAGTAGTTTTTTTCTCTTCTTTTTTTGCTGTTCTGTGTATATGAGATATCATTTCCTGATAAATGCAAATGTTGAGTGTCGGTGTTGGGAGTTTGAAGTAGTTTTCTCACAAGCATGTTTTGTGTTTGTAAATGATTTTATGTTTGTCTGTATTTTGTTCTCTGGTTTCATAAATTTCAGAATGTAGTTCCGTAAGATAAATGCATCTTGAGACTTGAGCTACGTGTTGAGTGTCTGAACTGTCATTATTGCCAGACTTTAAAGTAATCTTGGTGTCTCTATGGATTAGATGGGACCCGGAGAGTATAGGATATCATGGGGATGATGGTATGCTTTATCGTGGAGATGGTAGGAAACCAGATGAGCTAAGGCCTTACAAAACTGGAGCTACGGTCGGTGCTGGTATAAACTACTGGACACAAGAATTCTTTTTCACGTAAGTTCTTGGTAATTCAAGTTGCCTTGTGATGTTGGCGATTGTCAGTAAGTTATAACAAAGAACTGAATATGGTTTATCTTGTTATTTTGGCGGTATAATCATTTACTTAGGTTAGTAGTTTAGTACCATTCGGCCTGACTTGTGTATGACTTCTTTCTATGCACACTCTAACGTTGATGTTTCTTCTGATCCTCCACCTTATCCCCAGATTAGATGGCCTTCTAGTAGGTTCAGTGAATAAAGAAATCAAGGGGCAAGTCTTTCCTACGGTTGCTGTCCATAGCCAATATGAGGAGTATGTACCATCTCGGAACATTTTCCTATCACTTCTTCTTTGCATTCCATGTTTCTTGTGTGTACACAGTTCCCCTCCTTTATTATGGTAATACATGCTCCTAGGAGGTCAAAGTACTGATATTTTATCCATAATGATAGGTTCTTCTTACACATTTTGTTATGTTCATGGCAGGGTGAATGTAAACTTTGGACAAAATGAATTTGTTTATGATCTTAAAGTAAGTCTTGCTCTCACTTCTTGTTATTTTTTCGCCATCACTTATTAGATGTGCAGAGGCTGAATTGGAACCCATTCATTTACCAAGGGTGTATATGTTATTATGTTTTATATGAACTATATCTGGCCAATGTAGACTAATAATATATCCAACTGAATTTTGTTTACTATACCTCTTTCAGTTTTAACTGACATTTCGTAAGTGGGAAACATCATTTTCACTGCTTTATCCAATATGGAACGATTCATAAAATTCATTTTTCATGGAATTCTTGTTGATAGTAACAACAGTAAACATCAGTAATATTATGTAATATATGGTGTTCTAATTGTTTTATCGATCAGGCATATGTAGCAGAACAAAGAAAAAACCAGCAGATGATGATTGATGCCATTGAAATACCACCGGATTTCAATTATAGGTAAAGTCTGAAACTATCCTATCAAATGTTATTGATCTGCTCTTTGTATGATGACAGTTGGTATAATAAACCCATTTATTGATTTTGATCATAAATGTGTCTGAAGGTAAACCTAATCCTGTTAAGAATGATCCGGTCTTTGAACGTCTATCTGAAAGTATTCCATGTTGGAGATCTTAATTTTTCTTGCTGAAATGATACGTGCACCTGCTCTTGTGAATCCCTATATCAATTTTAAAAATGCTAGAGTCACCTTGGGGTAAATGGGGAACCATTATTGATCCTCACTTTGCCGCTTCCATTTTTTTAAAAATAAAAATGCTGATATATGATCAAATATCATTCTAGCAATGTTATTAGGAAATTAGGCCTCCCAACTGCTGACATAGCATGCCACAGGGTTATGGGTGCTGTTGTGTTATTGTCAGAATACTTTAATTCGACACATTCACTATTCAACTAATATTAATTGGTGATCGACTATCTATTTACTTTTTTCTCTCAGGTTAGTTCGAAACTACTTACAACACTATGGATATGAAGAAACTCTTACATCTCTTGATAAAGCTTGTGAAAGTGCTCCAACTCCAGAAACTGAATTCGATAAGGAGGGAACTAAGTATGATTTAAATAAGAGGAGGATTCTTCGTCAGGTATTACCTAAGCATGTTATCTCGGCGCAACTACCTTTTTTTCTCTTTGCACTTCTTTTACTGCTCAAATTTCCTTTTAGCTAAGTGGCCTTTGGGCCTGCAATATCTTTTACACTTTTGTGCATGTTTGCAATGGGTAAGAAGTAGGTGCAACCCACAATACTGGGGTAAGTAGGGTTTACATATGTCCTGAGACCTACAATTGTAGACTAGAGGATCCACAGAGCATCCCCAGCATAAGATAATACTACTATTTTCTGTGCTAGGGAGATAACATTGGAAGCTTGGCTTAGCATTCCTTTTTTGCCTCTTTCTTCTTTCATTTTCGAGGCTACTGAGTACTCGACGTGAATATTCTGATATAGTCAAATATAGATGCCTGCGGTGCTCAATAAGTTGTGGTGCATCAATCTTTATATCAACATCTGTGGTACTCTGCACCTTTCATCTAGAGGAGTTATTTGTCCAGAAGTTCAGTAGAAAGCTAATATTTTACATTGAAATGATTTGCCATGTACTTCACTCTTAATCGTATTTCACTGATGATCACCCTTTCGATGGTCTTTCCTATCAGTCCTGGTATTGTTGAACTTTTCCTACCTATGCTTGTTCAGTTATAGATTGACTCTAGAGTAACTCAACGGTTCAAGCCCCAGTCCCAGCATATTTTTTGGATCCACGGATCGGTTTTGCTTTGTAATGTGGGAATTTTTGTAATATTAATAGAATATTATTTTTCCCGACTCTAGAGTAACTCAACTTTATAGTATCCATTGACAAGCAATTCACTGATTATATCATTTTTCCTCCTGCAGCAAATAAGGAGTGGGGACATTGATGCTGTGTTATCTAACATTCAGAAGTGGTATCCTCGAATTATTGAGGTAGTTGTTACTTGCTTTAGATAATCCTAGTTTCCAAACACCACTTGAAAGGATCCTGAAAGGACACTCAAAGTGGAGGCACCAATCTCTTTCATCCAATGAAAAACCAAAAAGTGTACATCTAATTTTATAGAGATGAAATATAACGTTATCCAATTATCCCGTTCTTCGTAATTTCAATTAATACGGCGATGCATGATGCATAGGTCTCATGATCGCATCAGCTCAAATAAAGTAATCAAATGGTTATATGCTTGCTTTGGTCTTTCAAGTTTATTTTGTCCAATGTATTAATATAGCGGCTACCTCCTGCAGGATGAGAAGTCTCCTATTTGCTGTCTTTTGCAGTGTCAAAAATTTATCGAGCTTGTCCGGGTATACATTCTTTACCTAATTTTGGACTTTGTACAATATATATTTGACCAGAGAGTTCATGGTTATACCCTCTGCTGCAGATTCTGTGAGTAAGATATTTGTAAAGGAATCATGCTCTTTTAGATTCAAGAAGCTCAATTATGAATATGCACGGACGAAAGTTGATAATTAGCACTCCCGCCGCCCCAGTAATAATGTGGAGTTTTACTCATTTCACTTTTTAAAGAAATCTAAAGATATGGAGATATAGTGTAAGTATGGTAAGTTAGGACGGAGGGAGTTTTACTCATCTAACTTTTTATTGGGACGGAGGGAGTATATCCACTTCGATTTACTTGATGTTGCCTTAAATCGTTCGTAAATGCTTTTGAGGCTAAATGTGGTTGTAAAGGGTATATGTGATCTAAATCAACGTCTGTATTATTTTTTCTATTTATGTTCTGACTGCCGTTGTACTGCAGGAGAAAAAACCAGAGGATTCTGTGAAGTACTCCAGAAAAGAATTTGTCAAGTTTAACTCAGAATTAGAGCGTGAACTCTTAAAGGTATACTTACACTGATTGGTTTATCACCATTCGTGCACCTCTTCCAGGGAAGATGTTCAATACATCATACTATCATAGTCAATTAGCTAAAGTTTTCAGGGTAATATTAACGGTCCGACCTTCCATGTTGGACAGATACCATCTATAGATTTGTGATGCATTTGGTTGCTACATATAAATAGCATATATAGCTAAATGATTGTTTTTATCCTCCTCTCGTTTACCCATTCTAAACTTTAGCTTTTCAGACCTTTTCCTTTGCACCACTGACCATGAAATCAGTCATTGCTACAATTTGAGATTTAGAGAACACAGCTCTGAACTGTATTGTTCAACACATCACATCTATGCTATACAGTAGAACATGTGATTATAGAGATTGTGAATGAGCGATGCATTTGATTTTATTAGAGGGAGTTCTCTATAACAACTTTCCTTTGTAATTTAACTCTCATTTTTTTGGTAGGATGCTGCTGTTTTAATAGCATATGAAGTACCGGAGGATTCTCCTGTTGCATATCTTCTGCAAGAATCTCAAAAGGAGCTCTTGGCAGATGCAGTGAACGCCATGATTTTATCCACCTACCCGGATATAAAGGATGAAATACTTGTGTCGCACTCCTGCAGGCACTCCACTATTGACCGACTGATAAGACAGGTCACCTCGTGTGTTGCAGAGAAGAGGTTCTTAAATGCAGATGAAGGGGAAGGTTTCCATTTGCATAGAATCCTCAATAGTGGTATAGAAGACTAAGGTGTTTTGATTTGTCATGTGTTGGCACAACCACTTTAATTAGGTGTATATGTTCAGTCACCCCCTCCCTCCCCGGTTTGGTTTGCAAGATACTTCAAATCCCCCCATACAAAGTGTAGTATTCCATAATGAGTGGGCTTTACGAATTTCATACCGTACTTGTAGCAACAGATTTGTCCTCATAACTTAAGTTTTTGTACATAATGTTGCATTTGTTCATGTGCATTGGACATCTGGAATGCAAGCTAAATGATACACCAGTATTAGGATTTGTGCAGATCTGTTACATATGGTATTGCTTGGTCTTCAACATGGAAACCGTCCTTGTTATGAACAACCGAAAATTCAGCTTCACATCAATTCAATTCAGATTTATTTAATTCGAATTTATACTTTTGCTGAATCAAACAAAAACGAAGGTATGAATCTTAAATTCATGACAGTCCTTTGTTGCAAGAGGATTTTGTGATTAAAGAAACATATCCTCTTTTTTTATAGTAGAAAAAAACAATCTCATTCACCAATGGAAAAAAATTATGAAATCAATTTAATTCTTTAAACTAGAGAGGTTACTAAAATTAGTTAACCATACACCAGCTTCATCAACTTCTCCAAAAATGATGTGAAACTTATTTAGGTGTAACAATGATATATTTTGTTGCTTACTGTAAACCACTTTACTAATAATAGCTGGATTTACTTGGTAAAAAATATATTGTTACAAATAGATTTCGTTTTTAACGAATTCGCATCAATAACGTTAAACTCAAGACTGTAGTCAATGGAAATCTATCACACGAGTATTGACGTGTTAAATTACAAGTGAACTTCAAGACGGGACCAATATCACCTGAGATGGGAATTCCGAAGAAAGCGGAGCACCTATAAAGTAGGCAGCAGAACCAAAGGGCCATTTTTGTCCTGGCCACGCAAAATGCGCTCCTTTAATCAAACACTCACTCCTTTTTCTCCCTTTCTCTTGTCTATTTATCCTTTATTCCATACCCACCCTTACAAACCAGAAAGAATCGAAAAAATACAAACATTTGCTAATTTACCTTAGGTTCAAATTTTGTTTTCTCTTTCTTTCCCTTTCCCTTTCTCTCCAGATTTTTACCATTATCTGGAGATGAGCGGGTAAAAGTAAAAAAAAAGCTCGGTCCCCTCCTTCCGGTTACCTCAGTACTACTTGTACGTACATCTTTCTATACACGTATCAGAAAAAAATCGTTCATGCATGTAAATGTGTATCTATACGGCTAATTATGTTGGAAAATAATGTTAAAATGTTGTAGAATTATTATTGGATCATAAGACGAACATGCATAAAAGTAGGCTCTTTAATTACATATCTGATTTGTTCCCTTTTGAATTCCAGATTTAGCAATTTTTCTGGAGTTTGTTGCCAAATAATGTAAAAGTCAGTTCCTTGTTGATTCATTTTTACTAGCTGGCACCATCACAGGTACGTATTGTCTTCAGAGTTTTTTGAAATGTAATTGAGTTTTCAGTTTTAGTTTCCTTGAAACTCTTTGGTTCTAAACTCAGTTTCTTTGCATTTTATGTCCAGATTTAGAAATAATACTGGGGTTGTTGCTGTATCATGTAAAACTACGTTCCCTTGCTCCGTTCGATTTGTTCTCAGTAGCTAGTATTACCATTGGTAAGTAATGTCTTACAAAAACCGCATACTATTAGTGTTCATGATGCTAATTTTCTAACAGCTATCTTTCCATTTGACCAATTCCAGATTCAGAAAGTACCTGGAGTTGTCGCAGGATGATAGGAAAGCTAGGTTCCTCCGATTAGTTAGTTCTCACTAGCCGGTGCTGCCACCAGTAAGTACCTCTTGCTACGTTCTTAAGTATTTGTGCCAGGCATGTAGTGATGTAGAATAGTTCTTAAGTGTTCTGCTAAGGACGCGAAACTGTGCAGACTGCAGAACGGTTAAGGTTTATAAGCTTTCATATTGCATATTGTATCTGGATTAGGCCTAATAAATGTTCATGTTCTATGTTTGTGGGATCAATCGATCAGTTTTACATTAGTACTGTCTTCTACAGGTTTGGCTTGTGCTCGAAGAATGGGTAGTCAGTTAGAATTACCGAACCTTAAAAACCACGAATTCTCAGGCAAAAGCTCGCCAGTTTCGCCTTTCTCCTTCCCCAATATTCCAGGGACCTACTCCTTCAGTTCCTCACCAGCTGCTAACCCAGCAGAGAGTCTCAAATTCTCGGATGGCCTAAGTTACCATCAGCGTTGCTCTTCCGAGAGCTTTCTCCCAGAAGAGCAACCTTCTTGGCTTGACGAACTCCTAAATGACTCAGATACGGCTATTTTCCGCAAAGGTCATCATCGCCGCTCAGCAAGCGATACTTATGCATATTTAGGCGATGCTGCTGAGACATTAGCTATAAGTGAGGGATCCAATTATGGTGAACTTTATTTTGGGGCAAACTCTCAAAGCCAAATGGGCTTTGTGGATGTAGAAAGCATTGCAATTGGAACCATGGCATTGTCTCTGGACAAGAAAACTGATGAGGTTCGACAACTTAACATGTTCAGATCAACTAAGGTGCTGACTTCTCCAAATTTCACATCTTGGTTCTCTTTGATTTTTAGGAGTCGGACGAAGGGGATAAGAGAAAACAGGAAACTAATCCCAATGAGGGCTCTGCTGATAAATCTGGTGGTTCTCAAGTTAAGCCTTCTGCAGCTAAGACAGAAGCCAAACGCTCGAAGCAGTAAGATCATCTCCGGACTTCTGCCTCATGTTCTCTGTTCATATAATTTCCAATTGCCGAAAACTTTTAAATCGCAACATTTTGAAGTTATTGTCTGAATCAAATATGCATTTGATAATTCTTAGGCACAATGCTCATAGGTCGAGGGTGAGGAAGCTTCAATACATAGCTCATCTTGAAAGGACTGTCCAGGGTTTACAGGTACATGGTGTTTTATCTGATCCAATTATATATGCTGTCATGTTTGTGTTGCAAAGTTTTCCCATTCTTTTTCGATTTTCAATGTAACAGGCAGAGGGAGTTGAAATTACAGCTGGGATTGAGTTTCTTGAACAACAGAACATGATCTTGCTCATGGAGAATCGGGCACTGAGGCAACGCCTTGAGAGCATCACTCAGGAGCAGCTCATCAAAAACTGTAATACATTTTAACAGTCTCAATTGCCATTTTTTTTTGTCCTAAATCATAGTCCACTTACACATATCATCTCTTAATCGGTGTGAAAAGTATGAACTAGGCCTTAACGGGATAGGGAGAGTGTATCAGGATACCATTTTTGTTAGCATTGTTTTTATCCTGTCTATTAAGAAGATTGATTACCTGCTCTAAGGAAACTAAAACTGTTGTGTCCACATTTCTGAAGGGGAACAAGAGATGCTAGAACGAGAAATCGCAAGGCTGCAGGCAATGTATCACCAGCAGAAGAACCAACAGAACCAGCCACACTATCAGCATCCCAAGCAACACCGCAGAAACAAGAGCAGAGATCACATTGATCAGGCCAATAACAGTTCCAGTACTTCCAGCAGAAGTTCACCAAACGGTTCGGTGATTAATCAGTAACCAAATATACCTTTAAACACATGTTCATCAGGGGCACCGGGTTTTAACTCTCCACGAGCATACTCATTCGTATTTCTACACCATCTTCATTTTTCCTACCCTACCTGAGTTATTAGGATAAAAGGCACGTTTGTTGGTTAATTCATATCCAACACTTGAGCAACTAGTCTTTCGCGTATGTTTAACAAGATCTAGACCACGAAGGGCTTGTAAATTGTAATGTACGAGCTAATCGAGCTAGCCTCTCTTCTTTAGACGTCGAATTAGTGTGGTAGGAGATTGTGAAATGTAGAAGAGATTTTACCGATTCTTTGATGTGGTTTTTCTAATACAACAGCTAGCATGATATAACTACTATATGAACTGATGTTAAAGTTCAAATTTTTATAAGATATAAACACAAGTTTCTTTTAGCATGATACTGGTATTTCTTTGTTTTTTTTTGAAACAATACAGAGATATACTTGAACTTGACGAATTGAGATGCGTTCCGTTGTAATTTAATCACATACTGATAATTACCATTTCACTGATTCTTCTATTTTCTACCAGTTTCATTACAATTAAAGTTCAGTCAATATGCTGAAACTTCAAGTCTTCAACAAAGGAATCACATTATAGTACTACATCAAAAGATTAATTATATATTATTCAATTTCATTTTTAGAAAAGTTTGAATTTGACTAGTCTTTTAAAGACTTTTTTATATATATAATATTGGTGGATTTTTTTTTCTATTTCTAGCTAGGTGTCTGTTTGTAAATTCTCCAGATCATTAAGAAAATGTCAAAGAATTCTCCTGTATTGCGAACGAAGAGTTCGAACTTGACTAGTTAGACTTTGAAAAGTTCAGTTTCTAGTGATGTAGATGACGGAAAATATTCCATCATTAATGATGCTTGGGGTAATTAGGATGTTTCAATTTGCAGGCTGGACTAAAATTGTTGAGCCATCGTATAAAAATTTCGAAATAGGCTCCCAACCTAGATCACATCCAGCGTAGACGTAGACGCGAAAGCTAAAAATTGAAAAATATAGAAAGTATGGGTGCCTTAAAACGTTTGTTATTAAATATATAAAAATACTTTTATATGTATAATTTTTAAGATTTTTCAATATATATGCTTCAATGTAGTACTGTAATAGTTTTTTTTTAGACGGGAAAATGATCCATCATATAACTCAGGTAAAATGCCTAAATAAATAAATCAGAAACACAACATATAAAATTTTTAAATAGTATCAAGGGTTCAATTTGCGCTTAATTCGGAAATTGAGTTCTCCTTAATTAACACAAACAACTAAATTCACTCACTAAAAACCCTTAATCACGAATTAACAACAGAACCCGTTTTTAAGAATTCTTAGAGCGAACTTTAAAGATACGCTAGAGCGCGTCTTAAGGAATCCTGAGCTCTTGAAGCGTTAGAACGCGTCTTGAACTCCATTTTTTTTAGGAGGTCTAAGGTTATTTAGCGCCCAACAATAAAACAATGAAAAGGAGAAAGAAAAACCTTAAAATGTTAAGTTGTAGATTTATATAAACGTGAATGGAAATATAGAACATCAAACTTTAAATTATATAGTTTTATGCGTACAAAATTAATTATTGTGAATGAACGTGTAACAATGGCAATGTGATTCCGGACCTGGGCTCTTACATAATCAGGGACTATGTGCAGTTGAACATCCCGCATAGTCTAGTGCTGGACCTGTCGATTCGCCACCAGGCTGCTATACCATCGGCTTTGAATTGGATAAAGTTATGTTTTGGTAGTATATAGGTTTCAAAGACAGTCTGTCTGTCTGTTAAGGTTTATGCAGTGAGGTTTACTAAAGCTTCGTCAAGAACTTTAATATATACACAATTGGAGGGTTAATTAAGGATCTCCAATTGGTCATGTAATGTGATTTAGTTTGCATAATTAGTACACTAATCAATCTTATCTGACCCATTTAATTTAAATTTAGCACTAATATATAGTATTTAGGAAAGCTCTCTTCTAGATTAATTATGCATTTATGCTCCTATCAAGCTAACACAGCTAGATCTGCCACAACATGGAAACCACAATTATCATCCTTTGTTTCCGTACATCATGTCCAATCTTTTTAGATAAAACGAAATCATATAAACCAAGCTAACCAGGGGCAAAGACAGGGCAGGGCAAGAGGTAGCGGCCGTCCCACCCATCCAAATTTTTGAACTTGTATATTTTACCATTACACGTTTGAACATTTTTATATTTCGCCTCACTTAAATTTTTAAATTTACATATTTTACAAATGAACTTTTAAAGATTTTAGCATTTTGTCTACACAAATTTTAAGAATATTATTTTCGCCACCCGACTTTCAATCCTGGCTTTGCCCCTAAAGCTAACGAAATATCCTAACTTTTAACAGTGTCGAAACCAGATGCAACAAACCACATTAAAGATAACTAGAAGCGGACAATATTATATCAGTTGCGAAGTTCCATGTTGATGCTTGATAGGAGCAGCAGGGAGGTGTGGAGAAGTTTCGAATTACTACTGATGAGTTACTGGATTATATATATATTTGAATAGAGGAATTTTCTTGGTAGGAAACATGGTATGTTATTTTAGAATTGTTGTAGGGCAGGGATTGAGAGAAAACTACACAACCACTTCTATCTTGGATTTATTAGGAGGATCGAGTTTGCTTGAGATCTCACAAACATTTGTTCTTACATTTGCCCCATGCATGTTACCATTCTCACTTCAATCATTAAAACTTGCAGGCTCTAAAATGGTACTAGTATTTTAGAATCTGAATCTGGATTATTAACATCTTTCAATAGGTCACAGGCTGTATCCGAATGTGTAGTGATCAAATGACCCCTGAGAGTAACAATCGATTAGTATTTAGAATGTATTTTCTTACGAAAACTATATCTGTAACTCTGTAAGAACTATAGAGTTAACCGTGTCTATATACAATACTTTGAACGGATGATATAGTGATATTTTTTTTTATATTGTGCAACAAGAATTGATTAATTCCATTAAACAATTAGAAAAATCATGTCATATTAGAGTAATTTAATCAGGGTGAATATGTCCCAAAACATTTGATTTGAGTATAAGAGGTTTGATTTTCTTCATACTTAAGAAATCTGTGACTTTTAGAAAAATTACATAATTGTGTTATAGTGAAAATAAAAATAATATAATTTGAGATTTAAGCATGTGCGGTATTGCAAGATTTGACATTTTTAGTTGTGGTCTTCAAATGAAACTTGAAATCGGAATGTCAGTAGTATGTAAGCTCAGCACGCCACTTGCATTATATCCCTGTCAAATTGCTGTGAAGTTGTGTCAAGTGTTTGGAACTTTCATTTCATGTTGTTAATTCTCTATTGATTTTTAACTCGCATCTATTAAACCGAATTATGAGAGTCGAATTAAAGAGTTAAAGAGTAGAGTTAAAGAGTTAGAGATCTTGTTTAAGTAAATTCAAATGACTAATATATTAGTTGGTGGTTCAACGGCCAACCATTGTTTTACTCCATAAATCTCGAAATTGCCTGACATTGAAGAATGTCATCTAACTTGTTGGCATATATATTTCCAAAGGAAACAAGAACAATTCAGAAATAGAAACTCTATAATGATCTTAAGTAAAGTTTACACAAACACCCACGCATTATTATATACTGTGTTAAATCGAGAGCAGCGTCGTTAGATTGAGATCAATCATGTTTATTAAAATTTTATTGTATTCGTATTAAACCGTTTATAACCAGACACACATTATATTGTAAATTAAAATAATATTAAAATTGGCATATGTATTTTCACTTACAATATAGTGTTCGCTAACTATAAATGGTTTAATACAAAACTTCACACGTTTTCTTATACCGTTCACTCCCTTTTCTTTTTTTTTTTTTAAAAGGTAAACTTTTTATTTAAATTAATTAGAGAAGAGCATAAGAGATGCTCGAAAAACAATTACAGCAAGAACAAAGACAGAACCAGACCTAGATTGACAATCAATACCTAAAAACCGAGATCACCTAAATCAACGCCCGAAAATCGAGTTCACCTAAACCAATGCCCGAAATCGAGTTCACCTAAACCAACGCCGAGCCAAAACCAACCCAAACACCTGACCCTGAACCTGAACCATCACCCGAACCATCACATGAACCAACGTCGAACCTGAACCGACGCCCTGAACCTGAACCATCACCCGAACATGAACCATCACCTGTACCAACGCCCTGAACCGTCACCCGGACCTGAACCAACACCCGAAACTAAACCATCACCCAAACCTAACCTGAAACATCACCTGGACCAACTCCCTGAACTAACCCCTTGAACCTAAACCAATCATCTGAACCAAGGCCCTGAACCTGAACCAACGCTCAACTTTCTTATTGTGCTGTCTCAGATCTTCAATTTCTTACAGAATCACATCATTACCATTGTATATTTCAATTTCTCCTTTTAACTGCAATTGCATATAGTCATGCAATTATCAAAAGCATTAGTAACTCTTAGAATGCGTGTATCATCCAGAAGCTTTCATTCTATCCCCATGCTCCACCTCCTCGGCTCCCCTACCAAAGCACCATAATGCTAGCTCAAGCCCCGGCACCAGGTCCTTCCGGCCCGATTACCAAATCGCAAGACCTCGAGAAGGTTGGCCCCCCGCGACGCCTCTTCCAAATCACCTTAGTCGGAAATCAGATCAACACCCACCTCAACAACTCGAACATGGGAATGACCGTAGTTGCTCCACCTGACAACGCCTTCTCCCACCACAAAACCAACACCCTCACACCCTCTCCACTCTGCGACCTTACTTCACCAAACACCTTGCCCCCATACGTCACCAGCACCACCATACACCGCAAGCACCACCAAAACCGCCGCAAGCCAAACCCCAAACACCATCTACACCTCCTCCACTCAATCTCCGGTTGAAAAGTGACTCAGATCTCTAACAAAGCCTCTGCGGTCACCACCAAACCACCACCACGACTGCCACCACCATTGTAGCCACCACCACCGTCTACATAACCATCAGCACCGTCTACATAATCATCACACTTTTACAATATTCTCCTTTATTTTTGAGTCCACGGTTACTACTCATTTTATAAACAAGCATGTCTAAGGCTTTGTTCAGTACACCTTACATTCATGTTTGTTAAGTTCTGTTTAGTTTAATTCAGGTCCATTCATTTCAGTTCACATTTTTGGATATTGAAATTTGTACTTAAAATAAGTTCAGTTCAAGTTAGTATAGTGAAAATTTATACTTAAAACAAGTTTAGTTAAATTCAGAGATTTTCAGACGAATTCAACATAACTTAACTCCTCGACTCCTCAGGTTGAAAATTCCGGGTTATTTACCATTCATCTGTCGACAGATAACAATTGGAAATTTCTAACTTGGATTCAATGCAGTTGAATTGAAAAAGAAAAAATTACAGTGCTTGTTTCTAGAACAAGTAAAAGATCGATGACAAGTAAATAGCTGAAATTTGAAAAGGGGATGGAGTCCAAAGGTGACCTAGGCCACGAGTATAAAATGGTCTCCACTCTTTGGATAACAAGTCTTTCCGATTTAGTTCATTGACTTTCTAATTTTTCTTCTTCAAATTGTGCATCTTTATTGACCAATTGACAATTAATAGCTATATGAGTACTTCTCAAGTCTCAACAACCATAGTTTAGCCAAAAATGTATACTTATTTAGATACAAATAAATACAAAAATAGGTGTAACAATACTAGTAATCTATTACGTGCTTATTCTAAATTTGAATAATTATACGTTACCAATTTAGTCCAACGACTAATTTGCATACCAGAATTTGAAGAAGGTTTAGATTAAATTTATAAGGTTGGTATGCGTGTATTTAAAGTTAAAGTACCTCCAACCGAAATTTAGATTGGAGTTATAAAATTGATATGAATATTTTAAAACTATACAAAGTGGTTTAAGAGTAGAAATAGTGGAATAAATTTTACCGGTACAAAAAAAACCTTTTTTTTTCCAATAGTTGAGCTGTCGCATTTTTTTATTTAATGGGAGTTTTATTTTTTGTTGAAGTAATTAATATACTGACTTATTAGTAGGTGATTTTGATTTCTTTGTGTAACTCATGATTAATTTAAGAAGCTATTTAGTCTTTTGACTCATGTTATGATTGGTTAGTTGTCGGTTGTTACGATTAATTTTTATCTTATTTTCTGGTTAATGCTTTGCTTACTTATTTCTAGTGGCAATAAATATTACAAGGAAATAAGTAAGTAGGAAATAAATAAAATATAAAATTGTTCTTATAAGTTTCAGCCTTGCGAGTTGCGACATACTCCCCCGGAACACAAAGACTTTGATTTCTCATAAGGTGTCGCGGAGTTCTAAAAGTAACATCCGCGGATTCCTGATTGACATCATTTATGGTTGAGACTAGGACGATACATGATCGACTTCGAGTCCCCAACTTTCCTTTTTTATGATTAATGAAAACATTCTTGACAAATGCTTTCACAGTTGTTCATCTCTTATAAATCCAAGAAGATCGCCAGTACATGATTTTTTATGGATGTTGCACAATTATTTATGGACATAATTTTTATGACGCAGTAACAATCATTTCACAAGATTTCTAGATTCCAATAAATAATTCTAGATACAAATGAATTACTCATTTGCAATCTAAACCTGACCTTTTAGGTATGAGATGTCTCGGACGCTGACCTTTGGTACGGGATTGCAAATGAATTACTCATTTGCAGTTATATTTAGCTTTTAGGTAAGTAGAAAATAAATTAAATGTAGATGTTTCATTTATTTTAATTATTATAAGTTAAAAAGAAAGATATATAGGTAGTTAAAGGTGATTTAGTGGTAAAGTAAATGAATTGCAAAAATGATGTTTGGAGTTCGAACTTTATGAAACACGTGTTTATGTGTATATTAACTTTTTGGTTATTGTTTTCTTGGAGGTTTTCATTTCTTTTTTTTAATAAAAAATATTTACTTGATAGTTTGTAATAGTTTACCAAACAAAATGGATAAGATATAATTATATGTAGGTTGTAACATTTTTTGTAATAATTTTCCGATTAAAAAAGGAAGAAAGATATATATATATATATATATATATATATATATATATATATTTTTTCTCGATTAAAAAAGGAAGAAAGATATATTAATTATATGTAGGGTGCAATGTTGCCATCCCCATATTAAGTGAGCTAGGTAGATGAAGAGAGGAGAGCCATGTGGGGTGGGGTGGGCACATGAGATGTTTTAATTGCCAAACTTAACGGATTAATACTTAATAGTGATCATCAGTTCATAATCACCAAGGGGCATTTCTATTTCCATTTTTCTCAAACAAAATGATGACACCATGCGAAAATATTGAGTGAGATCTCATCATATACAACTCAAAAAACTTTCTCCATAGTGCACGGTGTGTTGAGACTTGAGACCATCCGCATATTCTATACATCAATCATATTTCGATTTACTAGATCATACACTTATTGATCGTATATTTTGAATAATAAATTTTACAAACTTATATTTAAAACAGTAAATCAATCATTTCTATCAATTCTCTAACGACTAAATTGGGGGACATGATATTTGCTTTCAATACTGTAGGTAGACTAACCACCAGAAACAAGTCAGAACATTATCTACACTCATCTATTAACCTAGTTGCCCAACTTCACATGGTTGGTGCACTTATAATAAGTTAATTATAACATGATCCAACTTAATGATTTTTGTCGAATGAGACTAGAGTTTCTACCTC
>JAYMSL010001502.1:0-17001 GCA_036897195.1 Plantago coronopus
CCATCACGGTAGATTATACACAATCAATAAACGTCACATTTATAGTGTGTGGGCGCCCATTGGTAAGCCACAAATATATAGAAAATCACTTTGGATTTACTAAAATTCCTACATTTTTCTAATTTTATTTTCTAGATGTGATTTAGAAGTAATTTACGTTCGAAAAAAAAGTCAACAAAAGTGAATGAGAAGCTTTTGACTGAACGGGTGGAATATTAAAAGACTGTATTTTTCAAGAAACTGACTTGTGTTTTCCAAGATTTTAGATATGTGTCTAGTCGTAGATTTCAAAAAACAAGACTTGCTCGCTGCGTGATAAACTAAATTGTAATGGAAACACTAGATATAACGTTGCTTGCCACTACCTAGTTTTATTTAAATATTGGACATGGTAGGTCACAAATTTGATCGACAGATGATGAAGTCGTTGCATCAGTCATCAAGTTTCAGAAGATGAAAAGAAGAAAAATATCGACTATGTCTTCAAGTCTTCAACACATTTCCATTAACTTAACTAGCAATATAGACAATTCGCGTATTCGTAATCCTTGGGTTCCAAAGATTTCCATTTCAATAATAATAGTATATAATAATAATATATAGTATAAAAATGTAACTTGGTAAGAAATGACAAACACTACCATAGTGATATACTAGCTTGTAGGCCTATACACGAGTCGAGTCGAATCGAGCATTTAATGAGTTCGGCTCGTTAAGGGTTTGTATGTCAGTGGCTCGAGCTGGAGTTCGAGCTCGTCTTGTTTTCAAAAGCTCGAGCTCGACTCGCGAGCTTTTCTGACTCGGCTCGTGAGCTCGAAATCGACTCATTAAATCGAAAACTCGATTTTCAGCTCGAATTTGGGAAAAAAACAAAATAAAATAGAAATCACTAAAATCAGTTTCTAACCATTTATAGCAAGTTTTCTGATCAAAACCAAATCTACTATAAATGAACCGAATGGTGAATGAATAGAATGTGAATGGATAGATATGATCAAAACCAATTCTGCCTTTCTCTTTCTCGTCCCTTGGAGAGTTGGGCGATGATGCTGTTGCGTTGCTGAGCAGGCTTCGGGGTGTCTCTTTAGCTCAGGATGCTGGAGCGCGTGCTGCTCCTTTTATTTTTGCTAGGATTAGTTTTTCTATAGCTAGAGGCGTGGGAGTCCAGATTGTTTCTCGGCTGCCCACCAATTTTTTGTAGACTTTTGATTCTTCATTTATTGAGTTCCACTTTATTAATAAAAAAAATAAAAAAATAATAATAATAATAATATTAATAAAATATAATAATAATAATAATAATAATTTTTTGTAAACCTTTTATTCTTTATTTATTGAGTTCCACTTTATAAAAAAAAACCGAGCCGGCTCGTCGAGTTTTCGAGTCGAGCATAACCGAGTCCGAACTCGGCTTGCTAAGGAACTCGAGCTCGATTTTAGGCTCGAGCTCGAAAATTCGAGTTTCGAATCGATCTTTTTTCGAGCGAGTCGAAAAAAGCTTGGCTCGTGTACAGCCTACTTGTACTGGGCCATATTTTGCAATGGTCTTCGGTGACTCGAGACAAAAATCAGCCCAATTTATGTATCCAGTCCAAAACCGACAAGCCCATTTTCCAAAGATCCAGAGACTACAGGGGCAAACTAGGCTAAAACCCTAACTCATATATCTAAGCCTCTTCCCAATTCTCCATCCGCCGCCAAACATTATCGCCGCCGTGCCTCCTCCGTCAACCCCTCAAGTCATGGTTTGTCCCCTGCTCTTCCGATGGAGTTCTAATCGTGCGTTTATTGTAATAATTATTAACTTTTCAATATCTTCTTTAGGCTTCCGATAAGAAATTGGCGAATCCAATGAGAGAGATCAAGGTCCAGAAGCTCGTTCTCAACATCTCCGTCGGTGAAAGTGGAGATCGTCTCACCAGAGCTGCCAAGGTACGAAATCCTGCATTTTCGTCAGTATAATCAATTTTCATAAACAATTTTCTCAATGTTTTCGATTTAATTTTGCAGGTTTTGGAGCAACTCAGCGGACAAACACCTGTCTTCTCAAAGGGTAGGTTTCTTCTTGCAATTCAATTTTTATCTATATTTTAGGGCTTAACTTTTTTAGCTTTCTTGTCCTCGTGAGGACTTCGAACTTCCATTATATGCCGTGCCTTTTATGTTAACCAGTTAGATGTTAAACAGTTAGACTTGTAACCGAACTGTTATGTGCAGCTTGCCCCAATAGTGTTATATGCATGTTGTGTTAACAATTTAACATAGGAGAATTCCAGACTTATCATGTCATTGTTGTTATTTTAGCTCATATTATTATACATATGATTGTAATTACTGAGGGAGTTTAACCGAATGGACTTAATTAGAGATCAATGTGTAGGGAGGGAGATCTTTCTTTTTACACATAAAACCTGTCTTACTAGTCGAAGCCTGAATAAAGCTATGGAAGATTGCAAAGTGGATGCTGTAAAGCTTTACTATCATAGTCTGAATCCACCTACATGCTCCTCTTGATGGCTTTGAAACTGTAACATAAGAAAGCTTTGATTGTGCAAAGCCTGCATAGAGCTATGGCTCATTGCAGAGGGGATGTTATAAAGCTTAGTAGATTAGTGTGATCCACATACACACTTGAAAAGCTGGATTGCTTTCCTGAAGTACACTTCCTCTCGTTTGAATAGGCAATCGTGTCGGCACTCGGCAGTACAATAATTTTTTACTTGCTTTCCTGAAGTACGACTTCGTCTCGTATGAACGTATTATATCATGCATTTCAAAATTTCACTTTCAGACTCTTGGAATTCAATGTCGCTAATGTGTGTAGTTAGTAAATCCGTTAGGTGCTAACTAATATGTCCAGATCATGGTGATTATATGTGCAGCACTTTTTATATGTATTTTTTTCTTGTTAAGCTTAATTCTTATTTCAAACCTGTTAATATTTTCATGCTTCTCTAAGTCGTACTTTTTGTTGTTGACAGCTAGATACACTGTTCGGTCTTTTGGGATCAGGCGTAATGAAAAGATAGCTTGTTATGTTACTGTCAGAGGAGATAAGGCAATGCAGCTCCTTGAGAGTGGCCTAAAGGTCAAGGAGTATGAATTGCTCAGAAGGAATTTCAGTGACACTGGCTGCTTTGGTTTTGGTATTCAGGAACACATTGATCTTGGAATCAAGTAAGGCCCTGTTTGATTCAATTCAGCATAATGATGTGTAAAATTTAAATGGATTGGTGATGTCAGAAGTTTTTAAACATTACATTTGTTTGTTCACAGGTATGACCCCTCTACTGGCATTTATGGTATGGACTTCTTTGTCGTATTGGAACGCCCTGGTTATCGTGTGGGTCGTCGCCGTCGGTGCAAGTCTCGTGTTGGAATTCAGCACAGGGTAACCAAGGAAGATTCAATGAAGTGGTTCCAGGTGAAGTATGAAGGTGTCATCTTGAACAAATCTTCAAACATCGGCGCCTAGGAGATTGTACCTCTTTGCAGTAGTTCTGGCGTAATAGTGCGATCTATTTTGAGTTGTTTGGGCTGGTTGGTGTACTTGCGGCATTTTTTTATACTATTAGCGTGCCCAAGAAGCATTGAGGCTTCAAAACAAAAGGCACTGCTACTGTGCTCATTTCTTAGTTGACTTGGCTATTCCCGTTCATCAAAACTTTACTCATCTTCCTTTTATATCGATTCCTGATTCTGCAATACTTGCCTTGTTTCTTTTAAAATATTTCACCTCAATCATCTAACGTTATTTTTATAGCTAGAATGATGCACGATGCCCATGATGTTAACCATGAATTGTATGTTACCCTTTTGAATGGATAAACATTCAATATGTTCGTACCTTCAAATAACCTCGTGTCCGATTTTGTTACCTCGACATGTTGCAACTCAAATTACAATTTCAAAAATATGTTAGGACTGAAATGAAATTAAATATGATGTTTCTATTAATTTCAAATAGGCCCCATTTTGTTAACAAATTCAAAACCTACCCATTATTCATTAAAGGAATTACCATCATATAAGAACAGGCAAAACCCCATTTTGTTAACGATAGTGTTCTAAAGTGAAACACTATTATTCCGCAGTAGAAGCTCCTTCCATGGCGGATGATGATCTTCCAAGGAGCTCTTCTATTTTGGATTTAATAAATTAAGTGAGTGTTTGCCATTGCTTTTCAGAATTGTTTTTAACCTGCTTTTGCTTAAAGTGGTATAGAAGTGCTTTTGATAAAAAGTTGTGGGTGTTTGCTAATTAGGAAAAAAAAAGCAGCCTAGAGTGCTTTAAGCAGGAAAAAGCAAGTCTTAGGCTGCTTTTAAAAAGCAGCGGTTACCTGCTTTTTTTTAGAGAAGCAGAAGCAGGAGTTGTTAAATAAAACACTACATTTCTGCTTTTTTTTTTCCAGAAGCAGAGAATTGCTTTTCTTAAGCAATGGCAAAACACTACCTTAGTGTAGGTTAATGGATCGACCCGAATTAGAATTATTTCATGCATTAATTTTAACCAAGCAAACTTGAATTGAAGTGAATGAACTTGAACTGAATTTAACAAATTTGAATTTAAGACAAATTGTACAGAGCCTAGGATCTAATTATAATATTTCATGCAATATTTTTATTAATCATTTGGTGATATGTATTAAATAAATAAAATAAACGGTACTCTTCCGTCCCAAATCGTGATTTACACTTTTCTCTTGATTTTTTTTTTTTTTTTTTGCTTTTTCGAGCATAAATTATGAGAAAAAATTACAGAAGATATATGTAACTTAAGTTGTCATACTGAAATATCAGACATAGTTTTGTACAATATATAGATTATGCTCAAATTGAAGAGGTCACATGCAATTTACAGTTGTGTCGCTTTCAATTTTCAATAGCACTTGGCAAGTGATTGATAACGGGGAAGACTTGATAAAATGTAGACTCATGAAGTTTCAACTATCAAAATTGGACAATTATCAATTACTTCATGGACTAAAATAAATCAAATTGTCTTTCCAAAAGGGAGAATAAATCAATAATGATTCTTTATTTATTTTAAAATGATTCGAATTTCTATCTATTAGTTCGCAAAACATCTAATCAACGAATTACACTTCGTTGTCCAACAAAGCATGTTTGATATCCTGTCTATTTTAGATTTTACTCTTATATTTAGAAAATCGCTTATTTATTGGCGGACCACTTCATAGTTTCCCTCATAGGTTTTGTTCGCAAATTATCGCAACTAATTTATTGCATAGCTTTGAGTCTTTGACGTTCAATCTATAGGCAATTCGATTCACATTCACGTGTACACACTTGACAAATCGGCTTAGATATATTACTCTGTTGGAGGTGATCTATACTCTATAGTCTATTATATTAGCCTCTAGCATTAATTTTCTAGATTTGATTCGAGTATTCGAGTATGACAACCAAATAAATAAATAAATAAATAAATCACAAAAAATCATCTCTATTTATTATTATAAGAAACCACATAGTAAAGTATATAGGAGTACTAGATTACAGATAATGTGCCATACCATCAAACTAATGATGGAAGTCACTTAATTATATCTCCTACATACTGTTTATTTAAACTTGGACTTACTGATTAACCAATTATTAGCGCCACGAATTTATTGCGTATAGTAATTTTTACGATCTATAGATCATTCGATTCGTCAAATTCGCTTGACGAATTGAGGAATCAGGCTTATGAGTCATGACTATGGAATGAACTTGAGTCTTGTGAGTCCTACATTTGGGACACTGCCTTCTCAAACTGGCTCCATTTCTGCTCCAACGTGCCATTGTATCCAATTGACATTCTCACCAATCCTGGTGAAATTCCGGCCAATTTTTTCTCTTCCTCATCCATTTCACTACTTGTACTGTTCCCCGAACATGACATCAAGGTCTCATAATATCCCAAGCTTACAGCCAAGATGCCAAACTGAGTGTAGTTTTGCAAAAGATCCATCAGGCGGTTCGCCTTTTCCTCAGTTCCCATGTCAACACACAGCACTCCACCGTAACCATAGCCTTTGTTCGCTATCTGCCTGATCAGTTCATGATCAGGGTGATCTTCCAGGCCCGGGTAGATAACTTTCAGGCCTAGTTTCTGCATCCTGCGAGCGTACACCAAAGTACGGTTGGAATGCTCTTTCATCCTGAGGCCTAAGTGGGGTAGCCTCTCAGCAATTTCGAATGCCACTTTGGGGTTCATTGTAGGGCCTAATAGCATGAGAGATCCCTGATGAAGATCCATCATGGAATTGATTAGGCTTGTTGAACCGCATACAGCTCCTGCGATAAGGTCAGCTCCGCCACTAATGTACTTGGACACGCTATGAACGACTACATCCGCCCCCAATTTCGCTGGGGAGAGAAGCATTGGGGTGAATGTGTTGTCTACAACGACCTTGACGCCCTTGGCATGAGCTATCTTGCAGAGTTCCTGGATGTTAGCAACTTCCAAGGTCGGGTTTGACATCGCCTCAAAGTACAAGACCTTTGTCGAACCCTCCTTGATTCCTCTTTTGACCATCTCGTGATCACGTATGTCCACGAATGTTGTCCTGATGTTGCACGTCCTCGGCAGGAAGTGCGTAAGGAGCGCGTGAGTGCCACCATATAGTGTATGGGAAGCTACAACATGTCCCCCCGCACTGCAAAGCTGGAGAAGGACGGAGGAAATAGCAGACATGCCAGAGGCCGTGCAATAAGCGGCCTCGGTTCCCTCCAGGGAAGCCATGAGACGACCCAGGTTCAGCACGGTTGGGGTGAAGTGGCGGCTGTATATGAACGAGTTGTTATCAGGACCGATTTCTCCGGAAAACATCTGTCGCATAGTTTTGGGATCTGTCACATTGAAGGTGGTGGAGACCTCGATTGCCATATTCACGCCTGCGTGATTGGGCAGTTTGCGTCTGGCAACGGCTAAGGCTGCTGCTGGATCCTCGTGATCGGGATCATCTGAGGACTCCCGGGGGCGCTTGTGGACCGACTTGGGTGCGATTTCGGGGGTCATGGTTGCGTATGGCATAGCTGCAATTTGTGTATTTAATATGTGTGTATGAATGAGTGATTTGAGTATGGTGTTGGAGGATTGGGGTGAGGATAAATGACAAGATCAGCTATGTATTTATAAGAGGAGCAATATGGAGTGGCTTGTATAAATGGTTACTGTGAACGGATTCATGTGATTGTTTTTGTTTAATTAATAGAGATGTGAACGTTGAAACATGAAATTAAATATTATTTCTAAACATTCTCTCTATGATGTTGGAATATGATGAAATGCAATTATTGTATTATATATGATGAATCGATGATACTATCTAAACATGTTTATTAGGTGAAGCATAGAAGTTTCTAATTCTTTTCATTGATGATCAGGAGAGTACTATTGTACTAATTATTTGTAACGCTATAGTTAATCGAAGCCGATCTTTTTAAAACTGTACGTAGCAATTACACTAATTACATTTTAATCATAAACTAAAATTGATAACGAAACGCATTTCAATTGGTAAGACGTTCTTAACAGGAGTTCGAGTCACCCTGTCTAAAATGTCTAGGAAACTATATGGAAATGGTTTAGAATATTTTCAAAAATTTAGCGAGAGAGACATTGAGCAGATAACACAAGTGTTAAAGATAAACAATAAGAAGAGTTCTGTTTATCGAATCATCATCAATGTATTGAATCAAAAGAATATTGCAACAAGACAACATGTCATAGTATAGTTAATGATCATAATTAAGATAAGATGAATTTTGTACGTAAACTAATTTCTGGAATATCTGGAATTAGACAGGGACTCTAACCAGAGTTTACCAAACTATTCTATCATAAATTTACACCCCATCCGGCCCTATTCTGTACCAAACCAATATGAACCACTTACTGCATGTCGATCTCTGCAACAAAATGGACCTTATGATCCTGCAGGAAAACATGGCTTCGCCTACGTCTCAATTACATAACCATGATGACCACATAATGCCAAGAACTGAATGGTTAGGGATCTAAGACGTACGGACACATCCAACACTTGAACTTTGATCAGTACTGGATGACAAGGTTAGGGGAAGATGAAAAATTAATGGTGTGTACTTGTTCATTAAAAAAAAGAAAAACTGTAGTTTGTTCATCATGTAATCATGCATGTTTGACTTTTACACCATTTGCAATTAATATTTCCATCTCTAACAATCCCCAAACTTGAAGCCGCCTGAAGCACTTGCTGATGACAGAGAAGATGAAGAAACGGAACAGCCGCCTGGAGCACTTGTTCCTATTTTAACCAGGGATAATCTGTAATGTAAAAAAATGCATTAAATTAATTAAATAAATGAAAAAAATTAGTGCACATATTACGTTTTGATTATGTCAGGGGCGAATCTATCATCTATGCATATGCTAGCCTGTGCGCAACTCAAGGTCGATTTCGAAATTTTCAGTTATGTGTATAAAATTTTATTTTTCATGTTTTAGCACCATCAATATATATAATAAAAATGTAAAAGAGACTATAATATTATCAAACATGTACGTTTAAAGTGATTTTTCTAATAAATTTATAGATTATTAACATATTTTAAAGGATTATTTTGAGAATAAAATATTTTTTTCATTAATATTAGTTCAAATGACTCAAAATAAACTTGTGGACTAAATTTAAAATAAAAATTATTAAATGAAATTTTCGTAATTTTTTTTTTTGAAAAGTTCGACGGTTCTTTAAAATTAGTATGGGGCAGAAAAAATTCCTTGCTTCGCCCCTGATTATGTGTAGGGTAAAGTTTTAATATTAATATAAAAGTTATGTTTTTAATGTGTGGGTTAATTAATTGTTGCCAACAATTGTTGGAGACCTATCCGATTATATATTTTGTTTAGTTCAACTTTCATACATTTCCCCCCTCCTTTCAAACTCTTTTTTCTCCGCCATTTTGTCTCTAGAATCATGAATTTCTATAATACATCAATGATTCCCTATTAAAGAAAATTGATTTATTACATCATAAATTAAATTTAGTTTCAAAAAAAAAATACAAAATAAAATATAAAATTTCATAAAAAAGTGCCACAATAACACGTATAACTATAATGTGTTCGGACATTCTAATTAATAATAGATAAAGTCTGTATAATAACTGAAAAGTGGATAAATTTTTATGAAACATGGAGATTTACGGTCCGTTTGGTAGGACTTGAGGCTTCACGAAATCCCATCCGAACTCTCCAAATAATTAGAGGAGTTCACCAAAACCGAAGTTGAAAACCGGAGTTGAAGTCTTCGTTTGATTGAAATCCGAAACTGAAAACCGGTATTCGGCAAAAGAGTTGGGTTGAACTCTTTTGGTGTTTGGTAGGAAATGTGGGATTTTAGTGGAGTTGGGTTGGGAGTTCATTGAAGTCTTTGTTTGGTAGGAATGTTTGTTTTTGTGAAGTCTTCCAAATTGGAGAGTTTGATGTGCACTTGGACCAATTATGTTGTTGAGTTGGGAATTGGAAATGGGCAAGGGAATTTGGGCCAAATAATTGTCTTGCAAGTGACAATTGAATGAAGTGTTGCCCGATATTGTTCAATCCGTGTTAACCTGAAATGTATGGAATTTATTTAGACACATTTTGTTGTATATCATATTTTGATATATATGTCGTATATATATCACAACAAAATACGCAAAGTGTACGCAATTAAATAATTAAAGGGAGAGTATCTTATAGATACAAATTGTCACATAATATTTCATTTACCCCATCTATTAATTTACTATTTCATCTAACTCATTTAACATGCCAAAAATATTTTTTATCTACTAATTTAATATTTCATCTAACCCATTTAACATACTAAAAATAGTTTTAATAAACAATGACATTTCAATTTGGATTTTTTATCCTATCCATAAATAACAGACAAACACCGCTACTTCGACCAAAACAAAGTTCCAACAATTTTATTTAATCTGTTCCTCATTGCAAATTTGGGGAATTAAGTTCAATATTCATTATTGAATCACGCCATTTAGGGATATTACAACCCAGGTGACTATCCAGAGTTTCTCACAAAATCATATAGATGCTAGCGTTAAATTAAGTGAGAACGAAGACACCTGGAGGTTTACGGGGTTCTACGGAGAACCGGATAATAGTAAGCGAAAAAGAACTTGGAACTTATTAAAATCTCTAGCACAGCAATCCGTAAGAGCCTGGCTGGTATTAGGAGACTACAATGAGATTGCCACACAAGATGAAAAGAAAGGTGGGGTCCCTATACCTAATTGGAGACTAAGAGACTTTAGGGAAACCCTTTCTATTTGTGGTCTTTCAGATCTGGGATTCACAGGTTACGAATACGCATGGTCAAACGGCGCTTCTGATGACGGCCACATTCAGTGTAGATTGGACAGAGGGTCGGCAACCCAAGCTTGGCAAGAAATGTTTCCATCGGCTACAGTTGAGCATCTCAACGCTCGCAACTCAGATCATCTGCCGCTACTTGTACTGCTGCGCGGTCGTAATCGGCATAGTAACCAACAGCTCAACCGACGGAGAAGGAGGGGAAAGTTATTCCGCTTTGAGGAGATGTGGCTCACGGCCGAGGAATGCCAATCGCGAATCTCAGAATCGTGGAGATCCGACGGGGATTTTCCGGGCAATTTACAGCAGTGCCAACAAGAGTTGTCGGCGTGGAGCTCCACACGTTTCGGATCTGTTAATGCTGAGATCCGGCGGTATAAGGCGGAGCTGGAAAGATTGCAGAAACAAGAGCAGTCAGCGGCTAATCGGCAGCACAGGAAGGAGGTCGCTCGGAAATTGGAAGAAACACTTGATAAGGAGGAGCTAATGTGGAGACAGAGGTCGAAAAGTAGGTGGATAGCGAAAGGAGATCGGAATACCCGTTTTTTCCACTCCCAAGCTACACATCGTACACAGAAAAACGAGATTAAAGGGCTGCAAAACAGTGAAGGAGTAACTCAGTCAGAGCACAGGGCTATGGGAGAAATTATAAATGAGTACTTCAGGGGCATCTTCACCTCGTCAAAACCTTCTGAGGCTGATATAAATGATGTTACAGAGACCATGGAGACGAGAGTAACTCCTGCTATCAACCAGGAACTCCGACAAGAATTTACAATGGAAGAGGTACGTAAAGCACTTTTTGATATGTATCCCCTTAAATCTCCCGGACCTGATGGTCTTCCAGCATTGTTTTATCAGCGTTTTTGGAATATTGTGGGTACTTCTGTTACTTCCTGTGTTCTTGATTTGCTGAATCATGAAATCCTGCCTCCCCAGTTAAACTTCACCCATATTGTTTTAATCCCCAAGTGTAAAACACCAGATAAAATCACCCAGTATCGGCCTATCAGTCTTAGTAATGTGGTATTTAAAATTGCCTCTAAAGCCATTACTAATCGCCTCAAGCCCCATATGAACAGTATTATATCTGAAACTCAGTCAGCCTTCGTCCCTAACAGACTCATTTATGATAATGTTTTGGTAGCATATGAGATAAATCATTTTCTTAAGAACAAAACTAAGGGTAAGGAGTCTTATATGGCTTTAAAACTTGATATGAGTAAAGCTTATGACCGAGTGGAATGGGTGTTTCTAGAGCGAGTACTTGAAAAATTGGGTTTCGAGAGTAATTTTATTCGCCTCATTATGCTTACTGTTCGTACTGTCTCCTACTCAGTCCTGTTGAATGGAGACCCTCTTGAGTCTTTTAAGCCAGAGAGGGGGATCCGTCAGGGAGATCCTCTGTCACCTTATTTATTCTTGTTTTGCACTGAAGCCTTTAATTCCCTGATTAGAAACGCTGAACGGAGGGAGGTGCTAAGGGGTGTAGCTGTTACTCCACAAGCACCAAGGATCTCCCATCTCCTTTTTGCGGATGATACACTGCTTTTCTGTCAGGCTTCTTGTTCCGCTGCTACTGAAATTAGCAATTTACTGCTGAGATATAGTAAGGCGTCAGGTCAGGAAATTAACCTGGATAAATCCACTGTGGTCTTTAGTCGTAATACTAGTACAGATACTGTGGAGCAAATTAGGGGATTACAATTGGTTCAGGTGGTTGATAAACATGATAAGTATTTGGGTCTCCCTACCACTATGGGGCGTTATAAGAAAGAAGTTTTTAGCTGGCTTAGAGAAAAGGTGTGGAAACGTGTAGAGGGCTTTGGGAATAAATTTCTATCTAAGGGAGGGAAAGAAGTATTGATTAAATATGTTCTCCAGGCTATTCCTACGTATGTTATGGGGTGCTTTAAACTTCCTGACTACCTTCTTCGAGAGATTGATTCGTTAATAGCTAACTTTTGGTGGGGTAGTGGATCTCATCACAAAATCCATTGGGTTAGCTGGAAAAAAATGTGTAAGTCTAAGAAGGAAGGGGGTATGGGATTCCGGGATCTGCGTAGTTTTAATCAAGCTATGTTGGGGAAACAAATTTGGAGAAGAATTCAATTCCCAAACTCTTTACTCAGTAGAGTGCTTAAAGCAAAGTATTTTCCCAATACGGATATCCTTAATGCTGTCCCCAAAGGAAACTCATCTTTTACTTGGAAAAGTCTGTGTAGTGCAATGGAGTTAGTCAAAAAAAGGGATTCGTTGGCGTGTTGGGGCAGGGGATAACATTCGAATTTGGGGCGATCCCTGGATTCCTCGTGATGGGTGCTTTTCCCCCTTTACTCCAGATTTGTACGAACTAGGAGATACTACAGTCTCAGAGTTAATTGAACCCCAAACTGGTTCCTGGAATATGCAACTTATTCATTCTCTTTTTTGGGACGAAGACATTGCCTGTATCACGCAAATCCCTCTCCCTAGGCAGCACATCCCTGATATTCGTGTCTGGCACTATGCTCGAACAGGTGTTTATACTGTTCGGTCAGCTTACCATTTGGACCTTGCGAATCGAGATGCCATAGAGTCAGCTAGGTTGGGACAGCCTAGTACTGCTACTGGTCAAAACTGGAATTGGATTTGGTCCCTCTCCTTGCCTAATAAGATAAAAATCTTCTGCTGGCGGATGTATCGAGATGCCTTACCTGTTCTTACACAATTACAGCATAGAGGAGTAACTCAGGAAACTAATTGTGTTCGATGTGATGCCCCAGCTGAATGTTTATTGCATGTCCTTCGTGATTGCCACTATGCTAGATTATTTTGGGCTATTGCTAATCTTCCCTATGCTATTATCTACAATGATTGTGCAGATATGTGTGCTTGGATGTCTCATATTCGCCAGCGTCTTTCTGCTGACGAGCTGTTGCTCTTTATCTGTGGATGTTGGTCTTTATGGTTTAATCGGAACAAAAGAGTTCATGAAAGTGCAGAAGATACTCCAGAACAAGCATTCCTTTTTGCTCGTGATTACTTATACATGTACAAGACCATGCAGGCACAGATTGGTAAACCAAAGCTTACAACAGCAGATGATGGAAGTTGGGTACCACTCCTACTGGTTTCATCAAAGTTAACTTTGATGTTGCTGTGTCCAAACAGCATCAGCAAGCCATGCTGGGAGTAGTAGCAAGGAGCTCGGCTGGACAAGTCATAGCTTGGTGCTCGAAGATCGTCCCATATATGCAAAACCCGGAAATAGCTGAAGCTTTAGCTGCTGCAGCAGCTATGGAACTGGCGCAGAGGATGCAATGGCAACAGATAATCTTGGAAGGTGACTGCAAGAACATGATTGTAGCCCTGCAACACTCTGATATGCCCCTGTCAGATGCTGGAACTACTATTTTAGATATTAAACATTCATTTGAGTCTTTTTCTTCTGTTAGATTTAGTTTTACCCGCAGAGTTTGCAATACTCTTGCTCATTTGATTGCTAAGTATAGTGAGTCGGATGGAAGTGGCTGTTCGGAGCTTCCTTTCCCGCAGCCAAATTGTACTTGACATTGATTATTTATCTATGAAAGAAATACCGATTCATCTCAAAAAAAAAAAAAAAATCAAATCATTGGTACTAAAAGATGAACAATTAATATCGACATTTTTGTAATAATATAGTATAAAATATAATAGAAGTACTAAAATGTTGACATATATATACAATTAAGTTGAATACTTGATACTCTTAAATTTAGAAATACTATAAAATCAAATTCCCAGTACTGATAAACAATGGATATCAATTTATGAGTACTAGGTACTAATTTTGTGACGATATACTATCCAATAATCGAAGTACTAAAAGATTTACATATATACTATACAGTTAAATGAACAATGAATATCAATTTATGAGTACTAAGTACTAATTTTGTAACGATATACTATACAACAATCGAAGTACTAAAAAGTTTACGTGTATATTATATAGTTGGATTCGTCATAATCTTATATTTGTATGATTTTTTTTTTGAAACGGCCAAATTGTATAAATATTAAAAGGGAGAATTACAGAGAACTGGCAGTAAGCCAAAATCAGCAAACAAGCTGCCTGAACTTTACACCAGCAACCAACATAAATCTAAGTTACACATTTATCCGGGTGTAGTGACCAAGTAATGAAACTACAACCTTTCGCAATACGGCCTGAGTTCTTGAACCACCACCACGCTGTTAATATTACCTTCTCTGCCACCTCGACTGGATTAGATACGCAAGATTAAAAAAGAAGAGCATTTCTAGCTCGCCATAACTCCCAAAAAGTTGCTTGACAAATAATTCTAGCTTCCTGGACCTTCTCCTTGCGATTACCCAAAGCAGCCCCATGAAGTAACTGCTTGCAAGAAGAAATATCAGAACAGAACAGGTTGCACCAGTTAGAAATCCTTTCCCAAACCGATCGAGCAAAGCCGCAGTCGATCAACAGATGATAAGAGTCTTCGTTCGCGCAGTCACATCTTTTGCACATAATGGATACGTCTTCGTGAATGATACCTCGAGATCGAAGGTTGAAACAAGAAGGTATTCTATCTTTCACCGCTTGCCACACAAAACAACTCACTTTCGACGGAACACCCTTAATCCATATGCTATTAATCCAATTAAAACCTTCGAAAACCAACTCGGAAATGAACGAGCTGTGCACCTCCAGCAGTCGGTTATACCCCGCTTTAACTGTATATACCCCTTTGTTCCATTGCCACTGATCAGTCGACCCAGTCCTACAAAGATATGGATGGAGAAGGATCTCCAGATTTTCCACCTCACCCATTTCATTCGCATTCAAAGCTCGAATCCAGTTCAGGAATACACTTGGTTTACCCTGCTCATCACACTGCAATTACGCCCAGCCTCAATTTCGTAAAGATGCGGAAAGTGGTCCTTTAAGATGTAACCTTGATCAATCCACGGGTCCTCCCAAAACCTCGTCTCCATACCATTCCCAACCCTTATTGATAATTTATCCAAAAACCAAGGTTGTGAAAATACCTTCGAAACCAAGTTGAACCACCACGAGGACCAATTTGAAGGCCTACTCCCTGTGCGCATCCAGCGTTGACTGCAGTCGACGATTTCCCCATATTTGGACAGCAGCACTTGTTTCCAGAGACCTTTATTTTTTGTAAGAAGAGTCCAGCACCATTTTCCAACAAGAGCGGTATTGAAAAATCCCAAATCTCTTACACCGAGCCCCCCCCTCACTCTTCTTGCTGCATACCGTAGACCAATCGACCCAATGGATTTTTCGAGATCCGCCCGGCTGTCCTCCCCAAAAGAAGTGTGACTGGGCGCTCACAAGCTTCTTAATGACACACCTAGGAGCAATGAAGTGAGAAAGGAAATAAAGAGGAAGAGAGCCCACTACAGATTTAAGCAGCGTCATTCTACCCCCAGCCGATAAATAAGTATGTTCCCACTTTTTCAGTTTATTCGAAACCTTTTCCACCACAGTATTCCAGCAGGCTGCCCTATTTTCACTTGTCCCAATAGGCAGGCCTAAATATGTAAAAGGCAAAGAACCCTCTACGCAGTTTAATTTCTTTGACCATCGAGCGCTAACCGATTCATCCACACCAATACACACCAGGCTACTTTTCTTAAAGTTCACTTTAAGACCCGACGAAGCTTCAAAGCACCTAAGAATACCTTTAAGGACCGAGATGTTACTCTCAACAGCTTCCCCAAAAAATATGGTGTCGTCAGCAAATTGAAGGTGAGAAACAGCAACCTTATTCCTCCCCACCAGTAAAGGTTTATACGCGCCCGCTAAGCATGCCTTCTTCATCATCAAGCTCAACCCTTCGGCAACAATGAGGAAAAGAAAGGGTGAAAGGGGATCACCTTGGCGTAAACCCCGCTTCAAGCTAAATTCCTCGGTCGGGCAGCCGTTAACTAATATAGAAGACGTGGCTGAAGACAAGCAGATTCTAATCCAATCGATCCATTTACTCCCAAAGCCCAAGAGGTACATCATCTCCACAAGGTAATCCCAAGACACCATATCATAAGCTTTGGCGAAGTCAATTTTAAAGACAAAGCCGCTCTTCTTTTTCTTCTCCACTTCATCAATGACTTCATTGGCAGTTACCACCCCGTCTAAAATGTTCCGGTCACCCACAAACGCAGATTGATTGATGGAAATTAGCTCGTCCAGTTTTTGTGCTAGCCTCTTCGACAACACTTTTGCCACCATCTTATATATGCTACCAATGAGAGAAATTGGACGGAAATCCTCTATTGCAACTGGATTACTCGTCTTCGGTATGAGGGTAATAAATGAAGAATTGACCCCCTTTGCAAATTTTGCATTGCAGTGAAACTCCGAAAACATGCTTACCACATCATCCTTGATCACCTCCCAAAACCGTCTATAGAAGTGAAAAGAAAAGCCGTCCGGGCCCGGACTCCGATCAACCCCGCAATCCCAAATTGCACACCTAATTTCCTCCTCACCGAATTCTGCTTCCAACTCCATACGATCAGTATTCGAAAGACAACCTCCAGAAATTCCCAGAATCCCAATACGGCCATTTGTCACTGCCCCAAACTGTTTAGCAAAGTGATTGTACATACCTAGACGAA